>JAQIXA010004423.1:0-11402 GCA_034699045.1 Nanhermannia cf. coronata Gr-Ori-00579 | reverse complement strand
GGGTACCTATAATATCTATAATTTGCATAATCTATATATTTAAATTGATATATTATGTAATTCATAGTAATATGTATCTATATATAATGATTTATATAGATCATAATGTATTTAGATTATAGTGAGCATTTCCTGTTAAATTGTAAGGTTTACTTTATACAGTCTATAATATATCAAAATCAAAATTTCGAAAATTTTAGAAAATCTCAAATATACTGATAAGATTGTCTTTTTAGTTAAATATCGATATATAGTTAAAGGTCATGGTATAAGGTTAGGTCAATTTATGCTAGAAATGGTTAAAATTTGACCATTTCTGTTTATCGTGGACATTTTGAATTTGAACAAAATTACAATATAAGGCTAGAAAGGCTAGAAATCTCTATATTATATGATTATATAATATAGAGGTTATTGGTCGAGCGAAGCGAGCACTTACTATTCAACTTTGCTTGCACTTTGTTTGTCTGTTTGTCTGTCTGTCTGTTTGCGGGATAACTCGGAAACTACTCTACCGATTTTAACCAAATTTAGTATGAAGGACCCTTACAGGGTCTAGTTGTGCCATTGAAGATTATCCCACCCCTATTTAGGGACCCTTAAGTAGTGTTCACCATGTTTATCAAATGGGGAGAAAAATCAAAAATGAGATTTTTAAGCTCCTAATAAAGGGATAATCTCTAATTTGAGATCTGCAATTTGAATTATTTTCAAACACAAATTTGAATTTGAATTATGTATTACCCCCCAAAAAATGCTCTAATTTATCATGTCAATGCTTTGCTATTAGTATGTACGAGTATACAATTAATAATTAATTAAAGCTAAAGAGAAGTTAATTAAATCCTAGTATAAAGTATTGTAATTATTGTAAATAAAATGTTCCAAAGTAAGTTTTTATAGCTCCAGTTCGATCTTTTTGAAATTTATGAACTTTAGAGATAAATCAGTATAGATATAATATAATGTATATCAGTAGATATAGTTATAAAATTTTACAAATTTAAAAATTTCGAAAAGTAACACGTGTTTTTTAAATGGAGATATTTTACATATTATACTATATACTTATATGCTATATATTATACTAGTCAGTTTGAGATGATCATAATGTATCCCATCGAATTTCAATATTTGCAAAATTTGCAAAATTTACCCAACGAAAACGGTCTAAAAAGCTCGAAAAAATCAAAAAAAAAATCAATTTTTTTAAAAGAATTTGAATAGTCCTTCCTATGACTATTAATTATCTTGGTTAAGTAAGACTCTGGCTTAATTTCATTCCTATTTTGGTTGAATATATCCCCTATATATGCATATATAGGGATAAATTCAACGAAAATTCAAACAAAAACCAAAAAAAAGTCGATCAAAATTGACAAAAAATTTCCAAATTTTCAATTTAAATCTTGGAAATCACCTACAAATATTTCAATTTTTAGTTAATTTTTTTAGCCTGTGATTTAATCTCATCCATTATTTTAGTTGAAATGTACCCCTATAATTTTGAGTTTTAATTTTAACTCAGAATGAAAAAAACTCTTTTAATTTTTTGCAAATTTTTTTAGCGAGCTACATTTAGTCTATAGTAGTGTATTTTAGCCTTGACTGTTCCGGATTGCGTTCAATTGGTCTGAATTAATCTGCTTGGTTGACAGCACTGGGCCTCATCCTCATAAAAAATACAATTTCTCCAGCTAAGCTCATACAACTCAATTCCTCTATTAAGTAATTTTTTCCATATAATAATGATCTGTGTTTAATCTCATCCATTTTTTGGTTGAATTTACCCCTATATTTTCCAGATTTTTGGATATTTTACTTTATAAAAAGGCCTAAATCCAGATTTTCCAGAATTTTTGGCTATTTTACTTAATAAGGCCTACTATTTTCAGAATTTTTGGAATTTTACTATAAAAAAGGTCTAAATTTTCCAGATTTTCCAGATTTTTGGATATTTTACTTTATTAAAAGGCCTAAATTTTCCAGATTTTCCGGAATTTTTGGCTATTTTACTTTATAAAAAGGCCTAAATTTTCCAGATTTTTGGATATTTTATTTTATAAAAAGGCCTAAGTTTAGGATACTTTATGACGTAGTTCCATTGTACCAATCCCACAAATACTAATATATCTCACTTGACCAAATCATGTGTACAAAATGGTCAATTAAATGGCATTCAAAATCCTACACTTTGTGTCTTGAGTCACTTTTTCATTACTAGCTTATACTCCGCAATACTAGCTTATAGGTCCCATATACATATACAGGGTCTCATATAAATGAAAACACATATGTAAATATATTGGTAGAGCAGGATGTGGACTATTAAGTCAGGTATACCTACTACCCTTACACATTTTCATACAAGTTTATAGCAAATTTTTTTTTTTTTAAATGCTTATTTTTCGCTAAATTAATACGTAAAAATACCTTGTTTATTGGCTTATATTTTGTAATTTTGTAATTTTGTAATTTTACAAATTTTTGCAAGTCATCAACCTATAGATAAACATAGATCTTAAATTCAATGGATAAACTGCGTCTGTACAGTGCTCTTTTTTTGTGATTTGAAAATTTTGAAAAAAAATTAAAAAATTGTTATTTACTCGTAGAATAAGGGTAAATACAGAGTGTTTGATATATATACAGGGTGTTTGTTTTATCCAGGTATCCAAGTGTGAAAAGTTGACAAATTGTATTTAAATTAGCATGTTTTTTAGATCGATTGAAAAATTCCATTTTTTTCAAAAAACTTGATTTTCCTTAAAATTTTTCAGAGTCAATTTGTTTTAGGTATTCTTAACTAAAATTTCAATTGACTTATTATAAGATGTGATTAATTTCATCCCTATTTTGGTTAAATTTACCCATATATTTGGTATAACTTTATTCTTGTATGAGATTAATCCAAAATTGAAATATTTCTATGAGTCTTTTTTTTGATTTAGATTGAAATTTTTGGATATTTTTCACAACTTTGATCAATTTAAGTTCAATTTCATCCCTATTTTGGTCGATTTTACCTCTATACTTTTGATCTAACATTACCCTTGTACGAAGTTAACCCAAATTAGGGTAAATTCAACCAAAATAGGTATGAAATTGATCATAAATCGATCTAAATTGTCAAAAATATCCAAATATTTCAATTTAAATCAAAGAAATCACCTAGAAATATTTCAATTCTGGGTAAATTTCATACAGAAGGAGTAAAATTGGACCAAATATATATAGGGGTAAATTCAATCAAAACATGGGTGAAATTAAACACAAATCATATAAAATTCATTGTGTATATTGTGTTTAGTATCTAAATTAATTGGTTACTGTGATTGTGATTGGAAGGTGATAAAAAATTGTGCAAAAATGTGGATTGAAATTGTGATATAATATTTTCTATACTTATATATATAGATAGGGGTGTTTTAAACTAACTCAATCGAAAATTATCAATTCAGATGAATAGATAAGACTATATAATAATTATTACATATTTGAACAAAAGATAATTTTTTTTTAATTTAATTTGATGAGATAACATTGTACTTTTGATATCATAAAAAAAATTTCGATTTGATTTGAAGCAGACATCAATTTGGATCATTGGACTGGGCTGAGGTCCATTTAAGTGATTTTTTGAAATTTTTTCGAAATTTTTGAAATTTTTCTTGTACAAAAGTGTGTTTCAAAAATGGCATTTTTGAATGAGAAAACGCGGGGATGTTTGAAAACGAATTTTTTTACCATCATGATGATCCTGGGTGTTTTTTCTGGGATCGGACTTGGACTCATTTTGAAGGAGGTGAAGGAAGAATGGGAGCCAAGAAATGTCATGCAAGTTCAAAATTTTGAAATTTTTTGAAATTTTTTTCAAATCAATATTTTTGGGTTATTTAAGGCTCCCCGAAAATGTGCTTTTTAAAATTTGAAATAAAAGGTCAAAAGCTGTGGGTCAAAGTACTGAACACTTTTTCAATGGGAGAAAAAATACAAAACATTGAAAAGAGCTAAAATTACTCCAAAGGAGTTGAAATATTAAAATTTACGTTTTCCGAGTACCCTACTATATTATACATATTCATATTATGTCTGGAAATCATAAATTTTGAGATTTCAAGTCTTTTTAATCAATTTTGCCCTATTTCGATTTTTCTCTTAGGATTAGTATCAGTTGGAAAATGTCTCGAGTTGATTGACGCATAACTTTTGACCTGGTAATTTTAGCATCAAATAGTTTTGAAATTCTAAATCTCCATTAAATTTCATCTCTATTGTACATATATCTTACTTATTCAAAAATCTGATCTGTCCTATACTATATTAAAGCCTAAACATTTTCGCCACAAGAATTTGAGAACCCTTTGAAGTCAAGATTATAGGATCAAAAGTTATGGGTCAATGAACCTTGAAATGTCAAAATTTTAATGTTTTCGAGCACTGGAAATCGTAACTTTTGACATTTTAAATCATTTGGAGCAATTTTGGCATATTTAAATTTTTCTCCCATGGAAATGTCATGAGTTGATTGTCCCATAACTTTTGACCTGGTAATTTTAGCATCAAAAGATTTAGAGATTCGGAATCTCTGTTAAATTTCCTCTCTAATATGATATCTTATTTTTTCAAAAATCCTATCTAGCCTATAGGGTACTTACTATATTAAAGCCCAAACATGTTCCAATAATTCTGAAACACTCTGTACAATATAATATGCGTAAAAAATGAAAATAATCTTCTATTTTAGGTATATAGCCTTTGCTGGGGATATGTTCCTGCGGATGTTGAAGGCCCTCATTCTACCCTTAATAGTCTCGTCCCTCGTCACCGCCATCGGCTCCCTCGACATTTCTCTCAGCAAAAAAATCGGAATTCGAGCCATCGTCTACTATATGGTGAGAAAATTGTGTAATTTTCGAAATAAAAAAACATGGATTTCAATTGAAATCCAGGATTTTGAAATAAATCCTGTATTTTTGCACTTTTTTTTAAACTTTTGGCAAGAAAAATTTGAAATTCTGTCTTTGAAAATTTGAAAATTTTTTTTATTGAAGGTATTTTCAAAAAAAAATTGCAAATTTTCAAGGTACCAATTTTCGTATTTTGAACAAAAATTTATTTTTTTGTAAAAATTTTGTGATAAGCAAGTGGTTTAAAGAATTTCAAATTTTTCTCAAAAAACATGTTACTTTAAAAGTTATTCATTCTGTACACTACATAGATACTGATTTATTTTGTAATTTCCCGCATTTTTAGGCAACGACAGTGATGGCGGTTATTTTAGGTATCATCTTGGTGAGCACAATCAGGCCTGGGAAAGGGTATGAAGATAACGATGACGTCGATAGTGTCGATCCCACAAACGTCACCACCGTAAAAATCCACAAAATTTTCCAAAATTTTCAAAATTTCCAAAATTTCTTTCAAATTTTTCTATTTATTTTGTAGGCTGACACACTCATGGACCTATTGCGGTAATTTTTGAGAAAAATTTAAACCCTAGTAGGTATAAAAAAATTGTTCAATTTTTGAATTTTTTTTATTTAGAAACGCGTTTCCGCCCAACCTTGTCGAAGCCACTATCAAAAGCGTAATTTTTTTCAAAATTTTTGGAAAATTTCAAAATCCTAATTGTATAACTAATATAGACCCGAACAGAAGTCGTGTACAATCACAATGACACAGGTAAAATTGACCAAATTTTTGCAAAATTTCGAAAAAAATTGAAATTTTGAATTCGTATTTTTAGATTTACCAAAAAGTGAGTGGCCAATGAAGACTGTCGAGGTCAATGGAACTAATATTATGGGGTGGGTGTACTCAAATACAATAAAACTGCTCTATAACGTAAAATATGATTGATTATTTTGAAATTTTTCAAAATTTTGAAAATTTTTAGGCTCGTCATGTTTGCGACTGTGATGGGAATCACCTTAAGTAAAATGGGAGAACGAGGTAAAGATATTATCAAATTTTAATTTTGAAATCCTGGATTTAGTAGTACGAAATCTAGGATTTCGTATGAAAAATTAAGATATACCTTTGAACTATCTAAGAAATCGAGTTTTGTCAAAATTTTCCAATAATTTCTTAATTTCTTCAAATTTTTCATATTTTCCAAAATTTTGATCTTAAAAGCTCATCTCAAATTCTAATTTTGAAATCCTGGATTTCATAAGAAATCTAGGATATCATGGAAAATTAAGATACACCTTTGAATTAGCTATCTAAGAAATTGAAATTTTTCAAAATTTTGATCATGTTTTTGAATTTTGTTTAAAGGGAAACCACTATTGGATTTTTTTACATCACTTTCTGAAGCTATGATGGGGATTACACATTGGGTCATTTTGTAAGTTTACCTTCTAAAATTGAGGTCAAAGTCAAGTTTTTCAAAGCTGAATTAAAATAATTAACCTTACAAAAGCTATATATTATAATAACTATAGATAGGTACGTATTTTGAATTTGATATTCTGGTTTTCAACCATTTTAATCTAATACAAAATCTCGGATTTCAAAATTTTATAATAATTTTTGTACCTTACGAAAATTTTGTACACAAAAAATGGTATGGTATCTAAAAGATCAATTGTGAGTTGGCAATTTAGCCAACTCACAAAATGGTCATGGACAATGTGACCAAAATCTCTAAAACTATTTTATTATAAGATACTCGTGTCAGTATGTCTGTAAATAGGCCTTTATTTAGACCCTATAAGGGTCTAAATTTTGTCAAAATGGCACAACTACACCCAATAAGGGTCTAAATTTATTTTTAGTAAAATAATTTTGATTTTTAGTAGTATGTATACTGTATTTGAAATCACAATAAAAGCGACAATTCGGCTAAAAAGTGGGCACTTTTTAGTCAATTTTTCCATTTTGAACACTTTTATTTTAGTTATTTTGAACAATTTGACCATTTTGGTCATCCCTATTTTTGACCAATATGATAGTTTTGGCCACCCAAATTTCAGCTAGCTATCCAGGGTTAAATTATTTCATTGAAAAAAATGATCTAATGGGCTTTCAGGCATTTACATTATCCAAATAAAGGCCAGAATTAAGGCCGTTATAAACCCAAAAACTCTTTCAAATTTTTTCTCAAGATTTTCAAAAATTTCAAAAACCTTTCAAATTTTTTCTCAAGATTTTCAAAAATTTCAAAAACATTTCAAATTTTTTCTCAAGATTTTCAAAAATTTCAAAAAATTTCCAATTTTTTTTTGTCAGATTATCACCTGTTGGTGTGTGCTTTCTAATTGCTGGCCAGCTGATTAACGAGAAAGACCTTGGGCTGGTCTTTTCAAGGCTTGGTAAATATTTTGCAACGGTTGTGATCGGCCTTTTCATTCACGGCTTCATTGTCCTGCCCACCATCTACATCGTCACCTGCCGGAAGCTTCCCTTCAGATTCATCGCCAATATGACACAGGCTATGGCCACTGCCTTTGGAACCTCATCCAGGTATACTTATCATCACCTATATGATTTAATCTTACCCCTATTTTATTTTGGTTGAATTTCTAAAAATTTACAAAACATTAAAAAATCAAACTTGAAAATTTTGTTTTCTGCAACAAATCGAGTACCTAGTCGATTCTCTGACAAAAAAATTGACTAAATTTTAATCATCCTCTATTCTGGTTGAATTTGCCCCTATATTTTTGGTCTAACTTTACTTTTGTATGAAATTTTCTACAATTGAAATATTTCTAGATGATTTTCTTGATTTAAATTAAGAAATTTTTGCAAATTTTTGTCAATTTTGATCGACTTGTGTTTAATTTCACCCCTATTTTGGTTGAATCTACCTTACCCCATATATATTTGATTCAACTTGTGTATGAAATTAACACAAAATTTAAAAATTTCTAGATGATTTCCTTGATTTAAATTGAAATTTTGATCGACTCAAGTTGAATTTCATCTCTATTTTGGTTGAATTTATCCCTATAATTTAGGCCTATAAATTTACCCTGCCTTGTATGAAATGAATCCAAAATATTTTTCGTTTAATTTAGGTTAGGTTATAAAAAAAAAATTTGTGTAAAACTAAACCGATTTAGGTGTAAATTCAACTAAAATAGAAATCAAATTAAACTCATTTTAAGAAAATTTTGACAAAATTTTTCTTTTATTTTTACTTTTTAAAGTTCAGCGACCCTTCCAATCACCATGGAGTGCCTTGAGCAAAAAAACCACGTGGACCCAAGGGTCTCAAGGTTTGTTCTCCCCATAGGGGCCACCATCAACATGGACGGGACAGCTGTAAGTGTACAATTCCTATATAATATAAAATAGTAGGGTACATATATTACAAAATTACAGTTTTAGAATATTTATATAACTAGGGCTTAATTAACTACACTTTTTTCATATATATTAATTGTACAAGAAAAGTGTTGGAGACTGAATATTACACTATTTTTCGCAGTCAATTTTCAGATCTAACGAATATAATAGTGTATAATATTCAGAATGCCTGTCATCGATAACCCCATAATAAAATCTTATTTTTGATTTTTTATGGCACAACTAGATCCTAAAAGGGTCTAATTTTTGTCAAAATAGAACAACTAAACCATATAATGGTCTAAAATGATATTAAAATGGCATAACTAGACCCTATAAGGGCCTGATATTTTTGTCAAAATAGCACAACTACAGAATCCTATAAGGGTCTGAAATTTTTGTCGAAATGGCACAACTAGACCCTATAAGGGTCTGAAAGGTCAAATTTTGGATCTAACGAACGAATAATATAATATTTATATAATATAATATTCGTATCTGTCACCCACTTTGGTGCCTTAGATCTTTTTTTGATATTTTTCCAATTGATTAACATGGTTAAAGGGTCTGTAGTACCACACACAAGGGATGGAGCAATCTGAAATTTTGTTGTAAATGGCACAACTAGACCCTATAAGGGTCCTTCATTCCAAATATGGCTAAAATCGGTAAAATAGTTTAAAAGTTATACCGCCAACATACAGACATATAGATGGGTAGAATGCAAATAAAGTTGAATTTTAAAGTGCTCGCTTCACTCGTTCAATTAATTTATTCTCTAATTTTTTTTCAAGTTATATGAAGCCGCAGCGGCCATCTTCATTGCCCAAATGATGGGTAAAGATCTCAACATTGGCAATTTGGTCGCCATCAGGTTAATCATCAAAATATCTCTAAAATTTTTCAAAATTTTGCAATTTTTTGAAAATTTTTATAAAATTTATTTTAAATTTTTAGTATAACAGCAACAGCAGCTAGCATAGGAGCAGCTGGAGTTCCTCAAGTACTACATTTATATAACCAAAAATTTGTAAATTTTTTTTGAAATTTTTGAATTAGGCGGGTCTTGTAACGATGGTGATGGTTTTGAGTACACTTGGTTTCCCCGCTGATTACGTTTCCTATATTGTACCAGTCGACTGGCTTTTGTAAGTTTTTTTCACTATTTAAAAAACGGCTCGGATTTAATCTCATCCCAATTTTGGTTGAATTTACCCTAATATTTTTGATATAAAACTACACCTGCCTGTATGAAATTAACCCAATTTAAAAAAATATATAACCTAATTAAACCTAATTACCTAACCTAGTATAAATTTTAAATTTTTTTGGTATATTTCATACATAAAGGTAAAGTTATCAACAAATACATATAATGTATATGGGTAAATTCAACCAAAATAGGGATAAAAGTAAACTAAAAAGTCTTTAAAAACGTTATAGAGGTAGATTAGGGAAAGTTGGAAAAGTTTATGTTTGGAGATCCTATGTTTTTGGCTCAATATTTGATCAAAATTTGCCAAAATTCAAAATTTGCCAAAATTCAAAATTTGCCAAAAATCAAAAGTCAAAAATTATCAAAAATTGACAAAAATCAATATTTCCAAATGAATTTTGACATGGGTTAAATGGATATCCTCATTTATCCCATGTTTAATTTGAGTATACTTCACCATATTAATTCTATTTAGGTATTTGGGTATACCCAAATACCCATTTGTATATAGCTATATATTTAACCAGTTATCATTTTAACTGAAATTGCATAGTTCTGGCTAATTCCAGGACAAAATAATAACTGTTTATCGGTGAAAAAAACAGACTAATAACCTTTCAAAAAAGTTTCCAAACTATCCCTAATCTACCTCTATATACGAGTATTGTGATTTGAGTTTTTTTTTTTTGAAAATTTAGGGACCGATTCCGTACAGCTATCAACGTCCTTGGTGACTCTTTGGGTGCTGGAATAGTGGACCATCTGAGTAGGGCTGAGTTGGACAAGTTCCCCAAAAATGACGATGGGACAGGTGGGCAAGTGAATCGTATCGAGGTGGACCATCTGAGGTCAACTAGAGGTCACAACGAGACGGAAGAATTTCAACTCGAAATGCCAAACAGACATTCAAAATAAAAATTATTTTCTAATTTTTTCTAAAAATTTCTTAAAAAAAGTCTTCACAAATTATCCTTACACTAGTTACACTAGATACTCTACTTTATAGGCCTATAGTTAATTTAACTGTAAATATATAAATATTATTTTAAATGGTCCGATTTAATCTTAACTCTATTTTTGGTTGAATATTTTTGGTTCAACTTTACCACTGTAGGAAATTAACCCAAACAATATTATAACATTAACCTAAACTAGAAAATTAAGTGTTAATTTCATGCAGGGGTAAAGTTGAACCAAATATATAGGGGTAAATTCAACCAAAATAGGGATGAAATTAAACTTGGGTCTATTTTAAACCATAAATTTAATTCTAAATGTTGAAATTATCCATTATCTAATATGCAAGGTTAGATTAGGTAATTTTTTAAAGGTTTCTTCAAAAAAATCTCAATTATTAAGCTAAAATTTCTAGAAAAAAAAATCCCAATTGGTATAAAATTTAAGCAAAATTTCGCAAAAATTTTTTGACTTTTTTAGCTAAAATACAGATATAGGTATAAGGTATTTATGTATATATGTCTAGCATGAAATATTTGTAAAATTTGTGAAATTTTTGTAAAAATATTGGTAAAATTTGAAAAATTTGATGGCATATCTTGTCTTGTAAAAAATGTGCATGCTTTTCCTTGTAATTTTGTAGAGAATTTTGTGAGTTTGATTAATTTATATTAAAGTATAATTCTAGAATGTTCTAAAGAGTTGAACCTCTCTATAACGGCTTTTTTGTACCTAGTAAGTATGTACTTTATATATCAGCCGTTATAGTGAGGTTCGCTCTACAGTATATTGTTCTAATTTTTGCAAGTATGAACCATAATATATATTATAGGAATTTCTAAATTTCATCATTAATTTATCAAGTATGTACGATAAGTGTTATTTAAAAGAAATTGTACCTAAATAAAGAAAAGTGTAAAAAAATCGAAAT
>JAQIXA010004422.1:0-11406 GCA_034699045.1 Nanhermannia cf. coronata Gr-Ori-00579 | reverse complement strand
TTACAACTGTCAAAGAGAAACCTTAAAAAAACAAACTCCTTTAAAGTCCCTACTACTACCTATATATCCAAATTCAAGATAAAATATATTTTACCACACCTAGAAATAAACTACATGCATTTTATAAGGTAAAAAAGAGAAAATATCAAAGTTGGAACCATTTTTCTAAAGTTTAATAATGTCAAAAATTTTCGAAGATTTGGCGATTAAATAGCATTAAATCTATAAGGTTTTAGGTTTTCTTTATTATTTTGACCTAATCTAACCTAACCTAACTCATATTTTAATTTATTTTTAGAAATAAAAGTATAAAATTTGGAGTTTCAGAGCTGAATTCGTTGAATAGACTTATAGGTCTACTCACTACATGTTGATTCACACCCTAAATCTCCAATTCCCAAAATCTCCAATAAAAATCTCCAAATACCCAAAATGCCCAAAAATACAAAAATTTAAAAATTAGAGATATTTATTGGAGATTTTGGAAATTGGAGATTTAGGGTCATCACGCATTTTACTCTTAAACATATAGCATCATATTTTAAGCATCATATAATAAGAAAAAATAATAAAATACTAACCTTGGTCGATTTTAATAATTTCTTGAGTACATGACCCATCAGAATCATCTGCTTTTTCTGAAATAATATAAAAATCGATCTTTTATCTTTGGTTAAATTATCATTTAGCTTTCTAGTCCTTATAATATTTCTTATACTACCTATACCTTAGTATCAAATCTGTTGCATTAAAAGTACTTACCATCATGATTTTCTACTCCAGCCTTATTTCTTGATGATGATGTAGGAATTTCACTTTTCTTGTCCATATTTGCTTAACACTAATCTATTATTACTCACAGATACACCAGATTTGATTATCTCCTAAAACAATATAAATACAATACTTTGTTAGTTATAAAGTCTATATAATTTAATTCGCTCTAAAATTTCTATTTAACCATTCTATATGCATTTATTGGTAGAATTAAAATCACTAAAATTACGGTTAAATCCGGGTTTACACAGCTGAATTAAATGACTTAACAATTTCATCGAAAATATAAATTCATATTTATTTACCTATAAATCACCGTCACGTCTATAATTTATAATGATTCCTATAATTACGCCATAAATGATTAAAATACCATTATAAATACGAAAAAAAACTATGGATCTTACCTCTTAAAAAGTTTCCACCATCAGCATTTACAGCTATTCAGTCCTTTTGAATTGAATTATGAAGTTCAAGATCAAGATCAAGTTCAAAAACATCCAAAAATTCAAGTTCAAGATCACAACAAAACTACGTATAAAAATATGATTTAATCCAGGATTTGACTCACAAATATGCCAGCCTCGTACTTCAAAGCTTGAAATTAATCATAAAAAATATAAACAATTACATACAGTGATCGTAATTACATAAAAAATTATCTTTTTGACCTTGACATTGAATATATTATATAGATTTATGGATATGATTATTCTTGACATTCAATAAATTACTTACCTTATTTATATTGAATATGAAGAGACCTTTTTGATGCTTAAATTACACAGTATCAGTACTTGAGAACTGCACTAACACTAATTTATATAATTATTAGAATAAATAGTTAATTTAAAGTGTAATTAAATTAAATTACTGAAACAACGCAAAAAATCATCAGCCTTCTTTTATCAAAATACTAATCCAATAATATGCGTAGATATACATAATATAGGTATATATAAGGTATAGGTATCTATAAGGTACTTTTCTATTAGTCATTTGCTAGGCAGAATTTATAAACCATATTTCCAAGAAATTGAGCTCTATTCTATCTCTATTATAAGTATTTAATGAATCATTATCTTTGGGACAAATGCTAATTAGCAATTAAAAAATACATTTAGAAATAGGCAATAAGTCTAGTTTTTGTAGGGATATGGTATGGTAATGGTATGGTAATGGTATGCAATGTAAAAGAAAGTTTTGAAACAAAACAAGGTTAGAATACTCGTAATGTAATGCTGTCATTGACATTGACATTGAAAAAACTTGATTGTCCTTCAAAACTTCGGGGTGAGTTGAGAACTGTCAAAGTTCTCGATGATATGATTTAGTTTTAGTTTCAGGATACCTTATATTACAGTTCTGAAATGCCAGATTTTGACCTTAGTTTTCCATTCTATGTAGGTAATTTACTTTGAAAATTACAGGCGAAAGTGGGTTTGCCGAGCTGAATCACATAAATTTTTGGAGTTTATGAAGACTAGACTTTAGTTAGAGGTTATACTGATATTATTTGAGTTCTGACTTCGATTGATCTTATTTTTACGGATAAAATTTTTGATTTATCTTTAAAATCATTCATAATTTGAGTATATATTATATTTGAGAGAATGTGAGTGGAGTTTGCTCTGGATTTGGATTAGAATCGAAGCATTTAATTCAGCTTTGAAAAGTCTGTTTTTGAATCCAGTTTCTCCAAGTATTTACTTTTTAAGATCTAAATAGGCTTTTCTATTCTATCTATTTTGGAAATCAATATTGAGATTTTTATATCGTTTGAGTTTGAGCATGATGTTATGATAAATGTAAAGAATATGTACCCTACTCGTACTTACTATAGTACAAGTATATGTAATTCTAATTAACAATGAACCAATTTATTTAATTTTTTGTACAGATTACAGATATGAAATAAGCTATATTTTATTTGTAAATATTTATAAGAGTTTAAATAGGTAATATGTAAGATTGTGATGGTATGGTATAATAAAAGTAGGTAAATAAGTATTTTAGAGAATGAATATTTTGGAATTTTGTAAAATACTGATTGAGTAGATATTTGTCATTTTTTTGATCATTTTTTGTTCTTGATTTTGTTCTGAATTTACACTTGAATTTGAATACCCAAGTTCATCTTTGCTTCAATTCCGAAAACAGGTCCGGCAATAAATTTGTCCGAGTTCAAGTAGTTGGAAATTTGTGGAAGATTCTCGAAATTTTTGATAAAAGACACAAGGTTTGGGTGAGGTGAGATGATCTTTGGGTCAAATAGGATGTGTGATTTAACCATTTCATAAAGCCAGAAGTCAACATAAGTCAAATTTTCTCCAACAAACCATTTATGATTTCCCAAAAAGTCTGAAAGCAATTGTAATTTAGCCGGTTGTTCTTCGATGAATTTCAGTTTAGTATTTTCGTCACCCTAAAAAAAGTGTTTCATAAGTACCTTTTGAATACAATTATTCATTCTAATATATTTAGAATTTCGAAATTTTTGTACAAATATATACTCACAGAATAACACATGTCTACCATTTTCCACCAGATATCGAAGGCAGCGTTCTCAATGAGATCTACTTTCATTTGTTCCTCATTTGTCCGGCCCAAAAGTGATGGCTGGTGTTCCCGAGCTTCAAAATCCATCATTATCATCATTGTATTATAACAAAATTTCAAAATATTTTTAATTACCAATGTGTCTCATAATTGCTCTTGACTCAGTAAGCTTTACATCTCCATCGATCCAGTATGGTAACTAAAAATACCCAAAATCATGAAATTCGCAAAATTAAATCTTTGAAATTCTGAACAAAAAATTCTCAGAATCAGATCGAATAAATGCAAAAATCATTAGTATTTATAATACGAGTAGATAACCATTGAACTTTTTACTGGAATTTAAGATCTTAAATTGTGCTTACATTTGGGAAATCCAGTCCAAGATTGTACTTATCCTTAAGCCAAGAACTTTTATCAAATTCATCCCCTGTCTTGACCGCCTTGTATATCTGCTCCTTATAATCTACCTCAAGATATTGAAGCAAATAGCGAATTGATTGGGCCAAACCTATACAATGCAGAGTTAAAAATAATATTAATAAGAAATTTTTGAAAAAGAATTTTGCAAAATTTTTGCAAAAAAATACCTCGAATATCCCAGTAGCCCAGTGTCGGCTTTGCGTGGCTTTTTCCATTCTTGGCTTTACCGTTTGTGTGGCTCATAATTACTCAACTTTTTTAAAAATTGGATCAAAAAATTCAAAAACTGGGATGCAGTAGGTGTTTAATATTTGACAGTTGACTGTGGAGTGAGCTTGGAGAAATAAAGCGGATTTCTAGAGGTGAATTCTGCCGGTATTTTCAAGGTTAATGTGTTTATTTTATTATTATAGGATTCTATTATACATACATATATTCCTACTTACCAGGTAGGTACTAGACAATGATTAAAATAAAACATAGGTGTATTTACCTATGAAGTAGGGGCATGAATATTTGAAATTTGATATGGTATTGTAGGTAGGTACATATCCATAGTTTAAGGTAGATTTAGGTCTAGGTATTAAGTATGTACTTTTTGGTTTAGGTTTATGGTTTAAATAAGGCTTGGGAAATATTCAACTGGACAAGATTTGAAGGTCAAACTTTTTTTTGCCAATTATGGAGTATCAGTAAATGGGATACCTACATATAGGTAACTTGTACAAGATTAGAGATTAGAAGTTTTCAATTTTTATAGGTAAAAGTAAAAAGTACATTTTAAAACTTGTTAATACTGATAGAATTACATCTACATACTTAGGTATATAAATTGTTAGGTAGGTAAGCTAAACCTAATACTAGTAAGTAGGGCTAGGGTATATCTTGACAGGTACATAGGTTCTTTGATACTTGAGTCAAGTCTAATGCAATGAATTTTGCACATTATACTAACATTATACTACTACATATATAAATTAAATTATTTATAAATATATGTATAATGTATGTATGAGCATAAAATTTCTGTATGAGGTAAAGGTACCTCTATATAAGCTGTCATTTTTAGGCAATTTTATTGCTCTTTGTTGAAACAAAAAATATTTTTGGCGTCTTTTGAGTTTTTTCTTATCTAATTATAAGTGCAAGCCACATGCCACTATTCAAAAACTACAGGCTACTGGTCGTATATAAAATACCAATATCTATACCTATAAATTAGACAGGTTTCTTATCTGGCTGATGTATGTACTTAAGTATGTATATATACCTACTTTCAATCAATGATATTTTATGAATTTAGTTTAATGGTACTACCATTTTATAGGGTAAAAAAAGGTCATTTAAGTGCACTCTTAAATCCTTTAAATGTAAGTATGTATTTTATAGCTAGATTGTCAAAAAATGCGTTTTTTAATTATATCATTTTTCAACATTTGTGATACATAGTGGCTTATATCTGTACAACTTGTGAGTCGATAGGTCTTGTGAACTTAATTATTGAGATAATTGCCTATGGGTATATATCTGTATTAGTTATATAAAAAGATAAAACTGTCAGTTAAATGATAGAATATGATTAAATATCTTAGTAAACAATGTTTTTAATGATTTTTATTTTATTTGAAATTTCAAGCAAACAATCCCCAAATTAAAGAAATTCCAAATAATATCAATGAATAATGAATTGTAGATCCAAGCGATTGTGCAGATGTATATTTTTCAAAAATCTCAGCATCCCAAGATCCGCAATAACCTATGCATTCATATATTAAGATAAAAAAGATAAAAAATTTATAAAATTTACCATTAAATATTGGTTGGGCTTCAATCCCTCTCCTGGAAAATTTTATATATAAAATTTAGAAAAAATTTAGGAGCAATTTAAGAAAATGTTTTCTAAACCATCTCATTCTGCATCGATGTTCATCGAGTCTCCACATGGCATCATCGGTCGTACTTGAATTTTTTGGAGACCACTAAAATATAAGAATTTAGAAAATTCTCAATATTATTTAAAGTTTTGAGACTAACCAATCTTTCACTAACAGCAGAAACGAATGGGAATATCTAAAATAAAATCAAGTCAAATTTTGTTCAAAAATCTGATATTTTTTTGCTAACTCGTGGAATAATATTGGTGCCATCGATGAACTCTGCCCTGTTTTGAAATTATCCAAAATTATTTGAAAAAATCCATAAAAAATTAGGTAAAATTAATTTCTTTTGAATACCATAGACAAGCTTCACCACCAAGAATTAATTTTAAATGGTCTTCACCGATATCGGTCATATTTATGGCTTCTGGCTCACATTCATAGTATTTTCTCCAAGATTCTCCATAAGTAATATTGTTCATGTACCAACAACTTGACAAGAGTGATTTGTAATTCAAATGTAAGGATCTCTAAAAAAAAATAAGCAAAATTTTTGAAAAATTAAAAAAAATCAAGCTGGGTAGGTAAATTAAATTACCCTTAAGTGTTCTTCCCAAGGTACACCATGAATGTAAGTATCCTTCCAAACTTGTACAACCACCTCTCTTTGTTCATCAAGCTAAAATATCAAAAAATTTTATCTCTAGCTTTGAATTTGAATTTTTTAAGTAGAAAGTACTTCAACACCATGCTCGATTGGATCATGCCAAACCTAAATAAAAATTTTAAATAAAAATAAAGAAATAGTAAAAAAAATCATAGATTAAATTTCTCCATTTAAAAGCCCTCATACTATGGGTTTAATTCCAAGATCTTTTGCAATTCCAATTAGTCTTTTTGTATAGTATTCTTGAACTTGGTACAGTTCGGTCATATTGTTATCCTTCATCCAATCACTAATAACAGGTGAACTATTCCAACAGGCTATAAAACCAAAAATTTAAAAAAATAAAAATAAAAACTAGGAATTTTTTTTATTGGATTTCAATAAGAATTTGGTCGATTTATTCATTAAAGCCTTTCATTGTACATAATGATTATAATTTATAAACTATACTGGTATTTACCATAATAAACTTCATCCATTCCTACAAAAAAAGAGATTTTAATTAGTTTCATTAGGTCCACTATAGACAGGTTAGGATATTTTATTACCTAAATGGACATAATTATCGTGGCTCACATCATTGATTACCTCTTGCAATAGTTTACCCATAAAATCATAAGTTTCATTTATCATGGGATTCATTATTTCATAAGCTAAAATTGAAATTGAAATTTCTTGTACTCTACATAATACATATAGATTAATTCAATATGAAACCTGCATGGTTAGGAAAATCAGGAGTTCCGGGAGATCCTTCAGGTCCATCGCCATAACATGGTGTCAGCAGTTCTATATAAAATTAAAATTAATTTAGGTAGCAAATTAAAATTATATTACAAATTACATGTACAAGTATATAAAATACATTTTATTTAGGTACCTAAAATGTAATGGTAATGATTTATATTTATAGCAGATATTTTGTTTACCTAAATGACTATGCCTCAGTATATGAGTATGTCCAGGAGAAGTGAACTCAAAAATAACTCTGATGCCCAAATCCTTTGCATAATTGATTACTTCTTGAATAATTTCTGGAGTGTAAACCAATTTTGGATCATAAGCACCCTTCAAAATGCAAAAAAAATTAATTGAAATCGATAAAATATCTAATAGGTATAAGTAGGTACTTTTTCAGAAAGTTCTGGAAAAGTTTTCGAAACGAATGGATACGACTGGTCATCAACTATAATCAGTATTAAAAAATTATAATTAAAACTTGGTATTTTCGATTGATAATCTTACCAATGTGCCAATGAAGTACATTCATTTTGTTATAAGAGAGTCCATCGAGGATCTGCATAATTCTATGAACAGGTTGATAATGCCTGGCTGTGTCAATATGTAAACCTCGATGAGGATATCTTGGATAATCGAATATTTTTGTCCTGAAATAAAAATATACCTAGGTATTTAGAGGATACACCTAGTAGTAAATTTCAAACTCAAATAGTTTTGAAAAACTTACAAATTTGCATAATAAATATGCTCTCCAAGTAATTGCTCTGGTTCTTTGAACCATAAAAGTTGAGAAAATGTTTCCAAACCTAAAGTAGGTATAGGTAAATCATTATAATATGCTCCAATTTTGACAAAAAATATACAAAAATTTGTAAATGACCTCTCAAGGTTCCCCATATAGTTTTGGCTGCTATTTGGATAACTTCATTGGTAATTTCCAGTTCATCTAGTTGTAATATTTAAACTTTAATTACAATTAAGTTTGTATACTTACAGAAGAAATTATATAGAAATTCCAGGCTTTTTGATTTTTGACCGTTTTAGTATAAAAAAGTTTATTTAAGATACATACAATCAAAGCTAGGTTTTCGGCTAATAGAAGCCTAAATATAATTTGGTACATTCTTACTACATAATATTGATAATACCTTAGATAATACGGATGATCAATAAGCTTCATATTATTAAATTTGAGAAACTTGATTTTTGTAATTTTACTAATATAATAATAGTTATTTTGAATTGAATTTACAAGAAAAATAGGTATTCCAAATTGTATTATTTTGAGAAATTATTGATAAATACTAAAGAAAGTTAGGTATATTTACTTACATGATTCATAATTAGGATCCTCAGCTTTCTCAACCAATTTAGGGTAATCATTACAATAATTTGGTTCGCCGGTAACATTCACAAATATTTTCGAGAACACTTTCAATCCATGGTTTGCATTTGAAATCGACTTATCACGAAAAATTAAATCTCTGCCATATCTTCTAAATGCTTTTGCCAAAATGGGACAATCTTTTTCATAATCCAAATTTGACTCATAAGTGAAATTCGGGTCTATTACGATTAAATCGTCACTTTTCTCCCATTCGGCTGGTAGTGGCCAAGGTGTCCCAGGTGGGCTTGGAGTCCCCTAAAATAAATCCATTATTTTTTTCCTGAAAACTTTCAATTTTGATCTTAATTTTATTCAATTAGACATTTTATAGTTGATAAAGACCAAAGCTTGGTTTTCATGGCTGAATTTCAAGTGAAATTATAATTCCAGGGATAGGATTCTTACCCTAAGAGGCAGTCTTGCTGCCAGAGGTGCCAAATAACTTGAGCCATATCCAATTAAGCTTAAAAAACTTGAAAATACCAATATTAAAAATTTTAAATTCATTTTCTTTTTGCAAACTTTTTTAGAAATGAATTTAAAAAACTTTTTTAACCTTAAAAAAGTGGATTAAAGTAGATTAACAATTGGTGATAAAAAGATAATGTTTTATGCAGTATATATTGTGTAATTCAAGATAAAATTCCTTTGTTTTCTAATCTACTAATTATACCTAATAAATGCTACGAGTACCTACATATTTATCCGGAATATAATCTCTTAATTAAATCGTTTTTCATGGGAAAAAATTTGAATAAGTTTTGATAACTTTGTATGGTTATCTTGTAAGTTTTATGAATTCTAATTGTATGCAATATCTTAATAAATTACTAAGTATTTCGATCGAGTTTTTAGCCAAAAAACTCATTTTTTACAATAATATTTACGAATTTTTTAAAAATCGTTCAATTTATGTCTTAATTTAAGGTCAAATTAATACGATATACGATGATTTAATCGATGAATTGAATAAATGAAAAAATTTGCAAAAAATTGCATTTGACTTTACTTATCTAAAGTTTTATTGATATTTTTAGCAGATTTTGTTGAAATTTTACAAAAAGTATCTTTTGTTTTACAATTTTATAAATGATCCTTTTGTATAAATACACAGCTATAGTACATAAATATTTTGAGTTTTTTATGAAATATTAAAATACAGCTGCAAAAGGAAATTCAGGATGATCTGTGAGCCAATTAAGGTGTAGTGCCCGGCGATTACAATTCAGTGTGTAAATTTGCTCCATTTCATGATCATCAAGTGTAAAATCAAAAATTTTCAAATTCTCACTCAATCTGCTCTTACTAACAGTCTTTGGAACCACTGCCAAACCACGTTGAATCTATAAGTATAGGAATCAGTATAGATTTTTAAAATTAATATTTTTTTCTAAATTTTTCTAAATTTCAATTTGATTTGGAAGCATACCATCCATCTGAGAATTATCTGAGCAGGTGATTTTCCATACTTGGCTCCAATTTCTGCAAGTTTCGGTTCTTCTAAAACTTTCGGGTCACTGGTCTGCAAACATTCAGGCCTGAATACGGAATTATCAGTATGTGAGCTAAATTTTAAATTTTTTTATTTTAAAGAACCTTTCGGGTGAAGCAAATGGAGAATATCCAGTAACTGCAATACCCTTTTCTCGACAGTAGTCCACCAACTTGGTTTGGCTCAAATATGGGTTTATTTCAATCTAAAATTACATTTTTTTTTTTCAAAAAAAAAACTAGCACAGGTATATCATATAAAAGATATCTATTTAAGTATCATTAATCTCTGAAAAACAAGATTTTAGTCTCTGAAATATTTCACATACCTATGTATTTTCTAAATAAATAGAAGTGATAATTTGATATTTCAGTATAGTATAAACCAAAAATTCCTAATATTTTTAAAAATTTTGAGAAATTTTTACCTGGTTCAAAACCGGCTTGACACTGCATGAGTCCAAAATCTTATTCACTTGTTCTCGATTGAAATTAGAGATTCCAATGGCTTTGCAAAGACCAAGTTTAAGGCATTCTTCCATACCTTTCCAGGTTTCCTGAAGGCTCACATCAGAGTAGATTATTTTACCATTTTGGTCCCTTGGTTCCTTTGCACTACCCTCCTATCAAAAATTCAAAAAATAACAAGTATGTACATATATACATACATATATAGGTAATATATTATGTTAAAATACCCATTTGTCTTATTTTAGGATTTCAAATTCTAACCTTAAAAGCCATAGGCCAGTGTATAAGATACAGATCGACATACTCAAGGCCAAGTAAAGTCAATGATGTTTTTAGAGCTGGAACTACCAGATCTTGACGATGAAAAATGTTCCAAAGCTATACAAGTATAAATAGTAAGTAGTCATAAATTTAGACTTTTTTTTTTTACCTTTTTAGTTTCAGATCAGTGATACTTTATAATATAGGTACAAAGGGTTGTAAAGATTTCAAGGTCTTTTTTTATACAATTCATTATAGAGTTCGTGTGTTCGTGAGAATAAAATAAAAATTTGGATTTTTTGAACTATGCATGAAGGTACTTATATAATTTTTTGAAATTATTATCCTTTACTTTACCTTGCTTGTTATAAAAATGTCTTTTCTTTGGACAACTCCTTCACCAATTTTTTCTCGGATAGCTTGACCAACTCCAGCCTCATTATCGTAGTCAAATGCATCGTCAAAATGCCGCCAACCAAGATCAATTGCGTCCTTTACTACTTGGACAACTTTATCGTTATCTGCCTATTTAAATTAATAGTTAAAAACCCTTTTTGAATCTGTTCTGAAAACTCAAATTTTACCCTCAATTTTACAAAAATTGTTTATTTGAGAATAAAATTTGAGATTCGAAGAACTACTAATGAATATTAGTTAACTAATGCTAATAGTAATTTTATGTTAAAATCTACTTACTTGCCAAGTCCCCAAACCTAAAACCGGCATATGAACACCATTTCCAAGATCTATTG
>JAQIXA010004421.1:0-11406 GCA_034699045.1 Nanhermannia cf. coronata Gr-Ori-00579 | reverse complement strand
AGCCCGATTTTGCCACCTACACCACCACCTACAGGTAAAATTTATAAAATATGACCATCCTGGAGAAAAGGGGTACATTGTTGTAGGTTTTAATGGAGGAACTGTCCTTTTTAGAAGCTCAAAATCCTCAAAATTTTTGAAAATAGTGCAAGCAAGTTAAGAAATTTTTAGAAAAAAAGTTTGACAAAAGAATATCTTCGACTTCTGTGCTTTTACAATGTAAAACCTCATATAAAGGCCCAAAAGCTCATTTGAAACCGAAGAAATCCTTTGGTTTTATTAACTTTAAGTAGTTGCATTTTAAGAAAGCCACGTTTTTACACTTATAAATGTCAAAAAATTTAATTTGGGTAAAATTTTTGATCGAAATTTTATGTAGATTCTTCATATAAAAATTCTCTTTTACTCAAATTCATTGAGATCTAAATTCTGAAAGAATAGATAGAAATAGAATAAACTTGAAGTTCTATAAACCAAATTTCTCGATTTAAAACTAAAAATTATATCAAAATCTCAGATTTATAGGTGATTAATCTCAGATTTATTGGAAAGCAAGGTGGAGAATGTGTGAGTTCAAATCTCAAATATTGACAAAATTTTTTCCAAATGTCATCAAATTTGATATTCTAAGTCCAAAATTTAAAAATAAGGCTAAAATTTGCTCAAAATTTTCAAATTAAGATTAACTCTTAAGATTAGAGCCCAGATTAACCCAGATTAACTTTTAGATTTGAGAATCTTAGTTTTCTAGATTAGAACTTAAAATTGTGTCAAAATCTCAGATTTATATCAGTATGTATTTCTTGAGAAATGTCCAGAATTTGGACCTAATATATCTCGAAAATTCGATATCATTCTAAAGCCAAAATTAAAAAATTTGACTAAAAATTGGTCAAAATTTTAGAATTAAGATATATGACCTGTTGTAAACTAGATAAATCAATATAGTGTCAAAATCTCAGATTAAAATGCATTTCCAATGAGGAAATGTGCAGAATTATAGACTTAATTGAAATTGTTAGACCTGTAAATCTATACTTACAAGCTAAATACTGTGATAAAAAGCTATAAAAAACACTTATAAAATAAATCTTACATAATCTTTGAAAGGCTTTGACTCAAGTTGAAATTTTTCGATTTCTTAAAATTTTGAACCTCAAAATCACTCAAATTTTACTCAATAATCTTGAAATTTAGGCATTTTTTTGTACTTTTATAATAAAAATTGATTTAAAATTAATTTTAGAATGTTTTATATAAGCTCTAATTTTGAAATTTTGAAATATTTCAGGATGTGATTCACTACAAGTTGAATCTCCATTAAGTGATTTAATAATTAGTCCACCACCTGCATTTTCGACTCCAGTGACCCCAATGAATGAACTTGAACAGGACTCTTGTCCAAATTGTTCAAACCGAGCTGAGAAATGTAAAAAATGTCTCAATCTTCATCAAGAATCAGAATTATCAGATGAGGAATTACCAAGTCAAAAGTTACCATCACCAAAAATTTCAAAGAAACCATCATCATCATCAATATCACCAAAAATTGTAGAACTTTCTAGAAATCCATCAATCTCACCAAAAATCCCTCAAGAGGGAGGTGGGAAAATGCATAGAAATTCACCTAAAATCCCTCAAGAGAATGCAAATACAGGCAAAGTGACTGCAAAAGTGACTCCAATTTCACCTAAAACGGTTTCTGAAAATGTCAAAATTATTTCAATTTCACCAAAGAATGTTCTAGAACATGGTATCAGAAATAGTGAGAAGAAATCTTCGCAGAAAATAGTCAAACCAGTAATTGGTCGTAAACCAAGTTTGGAGAAAGATACAAAGTTCTCACCACCTGGCTCGAGACGTTTGAGTTTAAGTCCTAATAATTCAGGTTTGTAAATGAGCTGTATTTAATTTAATTCATATTTTGGTTGAATTTACCCCTATAATGTTGGTCAAACTTTACCCTTGTATGAAATTAATCCAAATTTTAAAAAAATCTTATAACTAGTTCCAAAAGAATTAAACATCTTTACAAAAAATTTGGCGAAATTTTTCTAAATTTTACAAAATTTGGTGTCAAATTTTGACTTTTTACATTAGTAGATATTATCCGTAGATAGATCTAAAAAAATTAAATTTTCTGATTAATATTCATTTAAGTAAACTCTATCCAAAGTTAGACCATAAATATAGGGGTAAATTCAACCTAAATAGAGATGATATTAAATTGAAGCCTTTGTAAATTAAGATACTACTGACAAGGAACGGACGTTCCTTGACCTGTGACATAGAACAAAATATGTCTTAAACCTTATCAATAAAGTAGAGTACCCAAAAACTGAAAATCTTTTTTGGCAAAAGTACTCAATATAGTGGTTTTTCTATCTGATTTGATCTCAAAATCCCATAAGAAACAGGCAGAATTTGGAATTTTGGAATCTGAAATTTTTATTTTCGGTTTTTGAGTTATCTAAATAAGCAAGGTTTAATACTACCTATGTCTAATAACAAGACTCAGGGGTACAGAAAGGCATGTTCCCTTGTAAGAATCAGTATCTTAAATACATTTGCAAAATTTAAAAAATCTGGAATTCCAATTTAGGTGCTGATTCTCCCATAAGTCCAGGTAATTCAGAGCCTGATCCAGAAACATATGAAGAAGATGATAGTTCAAGGGCTGATTGTGGTTCGGTTATAACTGGTCAAAAATCGAGGTCACAGGTCAAAAAGCACCATCACTCAAGTCAAAGTACTTTACCAGGGAAGGATAAAGGTGGGAAAAAAGTGGAGAAAAGCAGAAATTCTTCTGGACAAAATAAAAGGGATCAAGACCATCAGCAGGATCAGAAACAAAGAAGCTCAAATAGGACTAATAAAGAAGGTCAGTTTTTTAAAAAAATTCAAAAATTTGTCATTTCATTATTCTATAAAGCCAAAATTGTAAAACTTGACTAAATTTTGGTGGAAATTTTTAAATTAAGATGCATAGAGTATAATATATAATCCACTTTCCACTTGTAGTTTCTAGATTTGAATCAAATTTGAAATTCTAAAGACAAAATTTAAAAATTTGGTCAAATTTTGGTCAAAATTTGAAAACAAGATAGGATAATCCTTTCATATTTGCACTTGAGAATCCTAGTTTCATGATTGTAAACTCAAAATTATGCCAAAATACCAGATTAATAGATATTTCTAATGAGAAAATATCCAAAATTTAGGGCTTAATATCCCAAAAATTGAAATAAATTTTTAAAATTTGAATAAAATGTAGTCAAAATTTTTGAATTTAGATCAATAGCTAATCCCAATTTACACTTGATAATCCTAGTTTTTAGAATAAAATATTAAAATTGTGTCAAAATCCTAAATTTATAAGGTATTTCTAATGGGAAATGTGCATAATTTGTGGCTTAACTATCTCAAAAATTGAAAATTATAACTTACCCATAAACCTAGACCTATAAATCCATGCTTATAAGCTAAAAAGTGTGATATTATACTATATAAAACACATTTATAAAATAAAGCTCAGTTTGAGGAGCACCATTGTGTGATTTTTTATGGCATTTCCGTTTAAATTTTTATGTCCAATTTTTTATTTTTACATCTCGAGAACTTCCGTTTCCTACTTTTGTGATTTTTGTATAGATTTTTATATATCTGTACATAGGTACACTTAAACCTAATCCTATTATTAAAACCCATCAAAAGTTTCATTTTGATGTCAAAAGTTTTTTGTCGAGATTTGAACTCTCTCTAGATAGATCGAGTTCATGAAGTCATGAGATCGTGAATTGACTGACATCAAATTATAATGGAATCCATTTTTATCATTTTTTTTGTGATTTTGACTTTGGATTTTGAACTACATGTTCATATCTACAGTAGATAAGTACAAAGTATTACAAAAATTATATCAAAAATATAACCAAACTTAAATACAAAAACGCTATCAAAAATATGCCCAAACTTAAATACTTAGGTAGGTGCCTACTTCAATGAAGATCAGAAAATGTAATTTTTTTTTTGATGTCCTTTTACCTTTCTACTAATGTAAAAGACAAAATTTGACACCAAATTTTGGAAAATTTGCCATAAATTGCCATAAATTTTTTGTAAAGATATGATCCTCTGTCGGTATCATGGTAAAATTTCAGCTCAGAAAACCCAGTAATTTAGGTAATCATAAAAATCCATTGATTGTACATACTTTGAATAGAGAGGATATTTTAAGAGCTAGCATATGCATAGGATGTAACGATTTTTATAGATTTTGTAACTTGTATAAATTGAAAAGTAACATAAACAGAGTACTTACATTTTACATGGCAGTATTGGTAATGGCTCCGATTTAATCTCATCCCTATTTTGGTTGAATTTACCCCTATATTATTGGTCTAATTTCACCACTGTGTGCATACGAAATTAATCCAAAATTTAACAAAAATCCCAACCTAACCTAACCTGAGCTAAACTAAGAATAAGTTAAAAAAAATTGGGATAATTTCATACAGTGGTGATGTAAATGGGGAAATTCAACCAAAATAGGGTTGAGATTAAACACAAGTCTTTGGTAATGGGCTGAAAAAACCAAAATTTGTTTAAAAAAGGGGTAGAAAATTCGGTTTTTTGAGATCGTTTATTTCGGAGATAAGAGTAAAGTTAATGACAGCTACTGATACTTGAGTATCTGTAGTAGTACCTATGGACTATGGGCTTCTGTACGTGTAAGTATGGGGTTGAAATGTTGAAATGTAAAAAAGGGCACTTAGGAAATACATTTAAAGGAAATGAAAAAAAATGTTTCTGAAATGTATTAATAGTTTAAATGGTCTATCTTGCAGTACAAGTAATGGTTCAAAAAGTCAATAAAAATCTCAAATTCTTTATAAAAAATGGCTTTATGAATTATAAAATGATCTAAAATGCTTTAAAAAAGCTAAAAATTGCAAATACTTTTCATATTTGGAATAATATCTTTAAAAAATTGATCATTTTATGAAGGAAAATTACAAAAATTTCTAGTTTTTTGAACTTTGCATCGGATTTTGATATGCTAATTTTTCGTATAAAGTCAAAAAGCGAGTTTCTGTCAAAGGAAGTATTCGGCTTTCAGGTCTTTACATTTAAACCTAATAAGGCCAGAAAGCCCATTATATAACCCTAAGATATCCTTTTGACATCAGTCAAAAACATTTCCAAAATGTCTAATTTCTCAAAAAATAAAAAAATATGTAAAAATAGTAAATTGTCAGACCTCTAAAGATATTCGGGTTGTAATGGGCTTTCTGGCCTTTGAATACCAGTTTAACATGCAAAGGCCTAACAGCCGAATACATCCATTCAAAATTTTACAAAATTAAATGTATCTTTCAAATGAATTTCTCAAAATATAAAAAAATTGAGACACTTGAAAGGTTCAATTTCATTAAGATAAGAATATGATTTTTGAAACTTTGCAAAATTCAGAGGCTTTTGAAAATATCTAATTTTTGTACTAAAATGACTTGATTCAAAGTTAGGTGTACTCGTAATTTAAAAATTGTATTTATACACTAATTCTAAATGTCAAGAAATGTGTATTTTTGATCAAATTTTCGAAAATTTGAGCGAAATTCTTAAAAAAAAGTCAAAATTTTTTAACATTTCTCGCTAGAATTTTAGACATTTTAGACTATGCCGTATTTGAAACTTTTTTGACCAAACTTGAAACTCAATGGGTATTTTCAAAGCCTAAAATTTTTACTTCAAAATTTGTATTTTTCATTGTTTTAGAGGGATCAAATTTTTAGACTTTTTTGTTAGTTTACTTGTCCAGTAAAATGTAATATTTGTCTGACTAGTATGGTCCTGGTATGGTACTTGAGAAAGGGGGATAAATGTTTAAACACATGTCAAGACTTGAGGGGGAGATAAATAAGTTTGTACTGATATCTACAGAGATCCTTTATATCTACGGCTCCGAATTAATTTCATCCCTATTTTGGTTGAATTTACACTTATATTTTTGGTCTAACTTTCTCCCTGTATGAATTTAACTCAATTAAAAAAAAATCCTACTTAAAAAGCTGAAAAAGTTGAAAAAATGACCCAAGAAGGTTTCTAAATATTTCAGGGATAGATATTTTGTGAAGGATCCGATTTAATCTCATCCCTATATTGGTTGAATTTACCCCTGGTATGAAATTTTGGTATGAAATTAACACAAAACCTTTTTAAAATCCTAACCTAATCAAAAAAATTGGCTTAATTTCATACAGGAGTAAAGTTAGACCAAAAATATAGGGGTAAATTCAACCAAAAAAGGGATGAAATTAAACACAAGTCGATATTTACTTTAACTTTTTATATCATACTATATAATAGTACAAGTACTTGTATGAGGTCTAATCGAAAGTAATTTATTTAAAGGTATATTAATCTAATTTGATGTAATTTGAGGATAGTCTGATACTAGGTAATCTCATAAAAAATATATTTTACTTTTGAAAGGATATCTTGGGGTTCTAATGGGTTTTCTAGCCTTTATATGAGATTTAACATGTAAAAGCATGTAAGACAAACACATTTTTTTCAAAATCTTGTAATTTTTAGAATTTTGTAAAATTCTACAGTGGTATTCTTATCACAATTTTCAATTTGAAATCCTATTTTCGTCCATTACATTATATTACGAAATCTAGGATTTCAAAATTGAAATATTTAAATATTTAAGTGTTTAATCCACAAATGTATTTTATACTCAAAATTTGCCATGATTAAAGTTAAGGCGTTGTTATATGAGATTTATTGAGCAAAATTCTAATTTTCCAATAATTTAAATTTTTTGACGCATTCAAGGCCTAAGCAAAAGGTCAAATAATTCAGATCCCCAGGTTAATCTAGAGCATTTGCACTAAAATTAGCAAAATTTTGATCAAAATGATTGCTTAGATCCTTAATTGTCTTGTATTTAGATTTAGGTTTAAATGTGATATTCATATCTCGATTTTCGTTTTGATATCCTTGATTTCGCCCATTTTGGAACCATTTCTGAGCCTAGAACTTCAAAAAGGGGTCCGGAATTTGTGCATAACAGATCAATACTTTGTTAACAAATTTTGTAGTCTACTATATCGACGCAAAATTTGGCCCAAAACTCAATTATGTGAATGATTTTGGCAAATTCAGCTCCAAAACTGAAGCGGGAATATTCGAAAATCATCAAATAACTGACTGAAATAGTGAAATGTAAAGATTTTTGATTATTTTCGAATATTCCCACTTCAGTTTTGAAGCTTTTTGCAGGGGAATTTGCCAAAATGATTATCAAAATCGAGTTTTGGGGGAAATTTTGCGTCGATATAGCACTACAAAAGCTGTGAACAAGGTATTGGCATTTCGTATACACCTCATTTTTATATCTGGGATGAGAATACCAGTATAAAATTAAAGATCAGACAATTTATAGAGCAGAATAGCCCAATTCCCATGTAAAAAAGCGAGCTTAAAAAAGTAGAAATACAATTGGTAGTAATTTGTCAAAAATTAAATTAATTTCTTCATGCTTTGAACTTGAATTATAAGTAAATTAATGATCCCCTTAATCTACTCATAAACTTTTGAGCATTAGAAATTAGAGTCACAAACAAATGTTAGAGTTTAATTTCATCCCTATTTTGGTTGAATTTACCCCTATATTTTAGCCAGGTGTGAAATTAACTCAAAATCTTTGAAGTTTAGTAAAGGTTAGGCTAGGATTTTTTAAAAATTTGTATTAATTTCATACAGACATAAAATATAGGGATAAAGCGTTTTTGTTTTGAGAAATCGCGCACAAAAATGCATAAAATTTTGCAAAAAATTATCAATTTTCATAAGATTTACGGCAAAAATTTTCTCGAAAATTTTGCTAATTTATGATTTATAAAAGGTCGAAAATTTGTTTAAGTTGCTAAATTTGGCAAATATAATTTTAGATCTTTTGTTCAGAATAAAGGGGTTAATTTTATACAAGGGTAAATTTAACCAAAATATGTATGAAATTAAATCAGAGTTCAAACAAAAGTCTTTATTTTTATAATTTATCAAACCCTAAAGACTACAACTACTCGTATAGGGGTAGTTAAATGGGCAAAATAAATACTCAATTAGTTTCAAATTCAAAAGCATAAAAAAAGCCAAGAAAAATCTACAGTTGAATGAATGGGGAAATTAGGCGGAGATAATTGAGGGTTGTAATTACATCAGATGAAATCAAAATTAAAATGAAAGTTACAATAGTAGGTAATATATACTGAGACTTTTTAAAGAGGCTTTCTAATCAAAGGCCTGTTAATTGTAATGACAACTTGAGCAAAAACAAGTTGTAATGACCAAAATTTTTGAAATTTTGTCAAAAATTCAAAATGTCTAAAATTTTAAAGAGAAATGATAAAAAAAAGACTTTTAGGTATCAAGAAAATTTCCCAAATTTTCAAAAATTTGAATCAAAAATATAAAAAATGCACATTTCTTGACATTTATAAAAATATTTTTTAAGTTATCAGGTATTCTAAATTGGCAAATGATCTAAAATAAAAAAAATACAAATTTTAAAAGTAAAAATTACTTTTAGACTTTGAATCAAGTCTTTTTAATACAAATATTAGATATTTTCAAAAAGCTCTGATTTAATCTTATCCCTATTTTGGTTGAATTTACCCCTATAATTTTGATCTAACTTTACCTCTGTATGAAATTAACACAAAATTTTGTAAAATCCTAACCTAACCTAAACTAAAATAAAAAAATTTGGGTTAATTTCATACAGGGGTAAAGTTAGACCAAAAATATAGGAGTAAATTCAACCAAAATATAGATGAAATTATACTTGGTATGCCTTTTCAAAACACACAAACAGTACCTACTACCTACTATAAACTGCGACTTTTTAAAGAGACTTCTAATCACAATCAAAAACTAATTAGTTGTAATTACAACTTAAGCAAAATGACTAAAATTTTTGAAATTTTTGTCAAAATATCAAAGAAACGATCAAAAATTTGACTTTTTCAAGAAAATTTTGAAAAACCCAACCCAAAAATTATAAAATACGAGTATATAATTTTTAAATTTTTATAAGAAAGACCAGTCAGCAGACATCTAAACAAAAAAAATACAAATTTTTGAAGTAGAAATTACTTTTAGGATTTGAATCGAGTCTTTTTAGTACAAAAGTTTGATAGGTATATTGAAATTTTGGAAATTTTTGTAAATATTTTTAGATTTGACAAAAGGAATTTTGAGGATTTTTGTACAATACTTGTAGGCTTGGGATTTGAAAAATTTCGTGCTCTTGTTTCTATTCAGTCGAGTAGAGAATTTATAATTTTTATTTATCTTTCAAATGATCTTAAAAAATGTCTTGTAAATTTTTTTTTTACAAATCTTGTACCTAGGTACTTTGTAATACATTTTTGTAGAACTTACAGTACCTATATATCAGTACCCTACTAGTATTTATGGTATAAGAGACTTCAGCTTATTCTCATCTCTATTTTGGTTGAAATTACCCCTATATTTTTAGTTCAACTTTACTCTTATTTGAGATTAACACAATTTTTTTAAATACTAATCTAAACTACAAAATTTTTGGGTATTTAGTAAGGCTAGACCAAAACAATAAGTGTAAATTCAACCAAAATAGGGATGAAATTAAACCAAGTCATTTGAAACACATTTAGCTCGAGTTTATAAGTAAAAGAATCACATAATTTTGAACTTTTTGAATCCAATTTGAATCAATTTTTGATAACTTTCTTAACTTTTTTTGATAATTTATGATAGGAAAACTTTGGTCTTTTTCAAAATCCTAATTGCGTTTTTAACTTAATTAGATGTTTTATATTTCGAATCTAAAAAATTTCAGACCTCTAGGTCCAAATTAAATACCTTTAAAATTCAAAATTTTGATCAAAATTCTCATTAGAATTTTGAGTATTTACAGATACTGGAGACATCTAGCCAAGTCCTATAATTATTGATTTTCATACACTTTTTCTTACAAAAGTGTATAAAATCGTGGTAAAAATGATCAAATTTCGAACTTTTTAGTAGTAAGAACTAATTTGGAACTAATTTTTGCAATTCTCTAATAGGTTTTATATAATTACTACGAAAATTAGGTATTTATTTTTTTACCTGATTTCAATGAAAGTTGTTATTTTAGATTTTTACAGGGGAATGAAAGTTAGATTAAGAATATATGGTAAATTCAACCAATATTGGAATGAAATTAATTAGTCTTTTTTAACTAAAAAAAGTACTCAAATTTTTCAAACTGATTTAGAAACCTACTAGGAAGTGATCAAAATTTGGGTCAAAATGAGTCAAAATTTTGAAAAAGGGCATGAAACACACTTTTATGCTTTTATACTTTTATTTTTTTGGGATAGATTCTACAGGGATAAATATAGGGGTAAATTCAACCAAATTAGGGATGATATTAAATCAGAGTATAAGATTTATCTAGAAAATTCGACTAAAAAGTGTGATTTATACGGTCTGTCAGTCTCACGAAAAGTAAATGAAAGATTTGTCTCGAAAAAAAACTCACTTTTTTTGAGATTATTAAATACACTATGTTTATCTCAAAGCACTTTTATTTTATTTAATAAAAAGGCTTCACTTTTTAAAAGTTGAGACTTATGGTCTATGTAAGAATCTTGAGTACTTTTCTGCCCCCAATTTCTTGTCTGTTTTTTGAAAAAAATTTCTTAAAATGGTACAAGTTTTAGAGATAGTTTAAAGTCAATTTTTCTTTAAAGTGTTAATTTGACATAAATTTTATTTTAAAAGATGCTCATGTTGTTGCTCATATACGTACAGATATGATAAGAATTTTAAAATTTTGAAATTTTCAAGTGAGGCTTTTTGAAAATTTTGTTCTCTCAAAATTTTGAAATTTTTTTTCGCCTGATTCGTGGCTTAACACCCAAGCAATCAAATCAAGTCCAAGTCCAAGAAAGATAAACAAAAAATGTGACTTGCCAACAAATCTGTCCAAAAAAAATCCAATATCTAGACCTATAGAGTAGAAATAAATGAAAAATGTCTTTTCATATTGTCTTATCTAACTTATCTTTTTATCACCTTTTTTAGGTCATTAGTCATTAGGTCAATTGACCAAATTGCCAAAAATGCATAAGTATATAAGAAGAATTGAAATTAACCGGAAAGTATCTTAAATTCATATACCTATTTAAAATAAAATTTTGAGTAAAAAAACACAGTTTCCTGAGCTTTCTTTAACCCAAAATCCACAAATTTTTAGAGCAAATTTCCTAAAAATATGCTCGAAATTCGAGTTATAATGGGCTTTCTGACTTTTATAATTATATGAGATTTTATATGGAAAAAGCCGAATAGATCCTTTCATTTTCA
>JAQIXA010004420.1:0-11409 GCA_034699045.1 Nanhermannia cf. coronata Gr-Ori-00579 | reverse complement strand
CTAAACAATATTTATATAAATTATCTTGTATTCTATTCTGAGGGTGCGGGCTTTCGTGAGAGTAAAACCGATTTATTCTAGCACTTTTGGACCATTTTATAGATTTTTATAAAGCTAGCTGGTGTGTACTACTTTGTATATTTATTTCTATTACTATTAACCATTGAATCATTGTAGGTACGGTACATACCTAATAACTATCTACCTATAAAACATTTATTTGATTCCAATTGTCAAAAATATTGAGTTATTTTGGTTAAAAATTGAAAAAAGATTTGTGTTATTCCTTTTCCTTTTGATTATAAATTTTGGTAAGGTAAAATAGGCATTATTTTGACCACCGAAAGCTCACTCATCTTCAGATGACCCATAATTTTTTGCCATTACAAATGAATCAGAATTTTGACCGAAAAATGAGGTTTACAAGAGTAAAGGTAAGCTATAAGATTGTAAAGAGGCTTAATACAAGTAGATACATAATATCGAGTTTAATTTCTGCAAAATAATTTCACAATGCTGAAACACGACACGATTACGATGTATGAATATTATTTTGACATTGATATACAGATAGTTGGATACTATTGTATCTACAAGTACCTACTTATTAATACTAAATACATTATAAAATGCATAAAATAAAAGGATGATATTTATTTACATCTAATTTAATGATATGACATTGTAATGAGGAAATTCGGGTTTTAAACGATTCATCCTGTGCAACTAGAAGCTACATTAGTACTACTGATATGTAAAAGTTACTCAAGTTTGTTGAGGATGCTTCGAATTAAGTGATAGTCAATTACAAGTGTTGGTCTTCAACTAATTGAGTTGGAAAAATCAAAGACTTACATTGTACTACAACATGCCTATAATAGTACTGATAAATGCCCTATCTAAATAAAGTAACAAAAATGATATATGTATGTATAATACTTGGGTAATAGTAACTAAATAGAAGGGCCAATACAAGTCCTTGGTTTAGTTGGAAATTGCACAGTCTCTGAAAAGGATCTCTTAGGATCTACTGATTGTAGAAAAAGTAGGATTTTCGGGTATTTTGATTTTGCGAGATCAGAAATAAAATCATAGAATGAATTCAAACTCGGCTCAGTTCTCGAGCACGATGAACAAGAGGCTTTTGGACATGTTTGTTTTCCATCAAAATTTCGATCATCACCCGGCGGTGACTTCAACACCCGCAAGATTTGTCGACTATCCAGCATCATACCATCCCTGTAAGTCACAAACAATTTGAAAAACTTTAACCGAAATCTCTGACAGCCCCTATTAATCGTATTTCTCAATTTTACCCACTTACTCGTATTTACCGGCACTTTTTATCACAAAAATGAGATTAGATTTCTGTCTTAAGTACCCTACACTTGTCTATAGTCTATACTAGGGTACTAGACGAGCATTTATCTAATCCTAAGTAGGTAGTTAAAAAGTAAACTTTTACTTTTTTCTTATAATTTAATATCTTTCAAAATAGTTAGGAGCTAATGACTAAATTAGTTTATAAAGTTTAGCACATGACACATAGGTACTTACTTATATTTGTATCAGTATTCAGTATGTAAGTGATGTGTTTAGTCTTATAAAGAGATTGTCATTAAATTATTATTTGTCAAATTTGATCAAAAGTTGGCTTTGAAGTTTTGTCATTCAAGCTGAAGATATTAATAAAAAAAATTATCTTAAGATGCTCTCTATTAAAATCACAGGGTACCTACCTATCGTACTTATAAAAAAGTTCATTAAACTTAAACTATAATAATAAATATCAGATCAAAATTGACAAAATAATTACATTTGAAACACAGAACAAAGTGAAGTTTAGTAGAACGATTAAGTGAATCTTTTCTAAAATATTCAAAGTCAAAAATGGGTATAATCCTATTTTATGGCTTGTAATTTGGATACAAGATTTTTAAAGTGAGATAGAGCATCAAAAATCTGTTTTAAAATATCCTAAATTTCGAATGATTTTCGCAATATATATCTCTTGCATGCATCAGTGTAAAGTGTAATCAATTTTATGAAAAATCTCGTAAAATTTGGGATCAGATGGGGATCTGATCCTAAAAATGTTGATGACAGGTTAAAATTGAATTTTTTGAACTAAATAGGCGTGTATAGAGACATTGATTAAAAAAATTGGCTATAGTGGTTTAGTAGGCGGATAATATAAATTTTAGATTAACCTCTAATAAAAATTTATTGAGATTAACTTAAAGGTACTTAGGTAGGTACTTTGTAAGGTGGCAAATTCACCAAAAAAGATAATAAAAATTGCTTTGGGTCCAACCCCTATTATTATTTTGTACTTTGACAAAATAACATAATAATCTCTTGAATGTCACCCCAAAATACTCTACTGGTAATCTGTATACATGTACATTATGGTATTTGGTTTTTTTTTTGAAAAGTATTTGAAGTGCATCTGTTTAATTGGCCATGCATTTATTCAATGTATAAATTGTATATAGAGTATATTATCAGGGTAATTTGAAGGGGACCCTTCAAATTTCATTGCTTATTCATTCATTCCCGGCTCTCCGAATATTCGGATTATAATATACCCATCAAAAATAAAACTCGTATGCTTTTATATACTATGTACCATACTAGTAGTATTACAAGTACAAAAAGAACCCCTCAAAACTTGTATTATTCTTGTTATTATTCCTTTTGTGTGAAATTCAAATGCCAACTGTAGGCTCGGATTATTCAATAAATAAACAGTTTTTCAAATTTTCGATAGATAGGTTGAATTAAGGGTCCTAATCTAAATTGTAATCATTTATTTGCTCTTATAAACCTCAATTGATCGAGCCCTTAAGTTATTTTAGCTCTTTATCACTTGTCTTGACAAATCGCAGTTTGATTTGACCAATTTTTGTGATAGATCATAAAAAAGAAAAAGAGATACATAATATTTATAGTCTCAAATTATTTCAAATTTCAAATACAATTCAAATCCAGACTAGATTCTATGATTAGTGAGATCAATAAAGAATGATAAATAAAGAATACTTATTTGTAGGGTACCTAACTCTGGAAAAAATCCAAATATCAAAATATTAGGTAGGTATGTAGGGTATTTGTAAAATTTTTATAGAAACCTTATAAGTACGAGTATTTCAAAAGGTTGAAATCTGCAATCTACAAATACAGATACCAGGTAGTAGTCCCTATCTCAAATCTAGTCAATTTTTGTGGTAAAATTCGAACTTTTAAATTTGAATTCTTAATATAATTAGGTACCTAGTACTAGTACCTACCTATTTTAGATTAAATATCCTTATTTAGAGTCATATTGTGCAAATTTGGCAAAATTTTCTTTCAAAAAAAATAAAATTAGATTGATTGATAGATTCGCCTACACCAATTTGAGTAAATCTCTTATTCTTATTACATGACAAAATTCAAGAGTATCTTTAAGAAAGATTGTGTCAATTATTGTGCTTATTTTAATTAAATATTTCTCTGAATTATATTAATTTATCCAGACTTTGTTTTGCAATCATTGAAATAGTAGTAGGGTACATGGTAGCTTATAGGTATGTTAAATTTTAAAATTGAAAAGCCTTGTTGTGAGATCAATTAATTGTTCAATTTAAAAGTCCAGCTCTCCACTTGAGCTGATTGAATTTAAATTCATTGAACATAATTTAAAATTTTAAGTTTCATGGGTGGCTATTTATCATGATTATCATTGAAATATCAGTAGTAGTAGGTTAGATACAAATAGTATTATTATTATTAAGTCTTATGAATCATTTCCTTTCATTCATTGGGTATAATTCGTTTAACAGTTCAAATTATTGTCTTAACTTATGTCATTCGGAAACTTTCAATTTCATCAATTAAACAGATTATCTACTACATTGAGATAAACAGAACTTCCTCTTAATTTCAATTTTAAAATTTAAAACTTTTTATCACATATATGTGTGCTTATACAAGTCCTTAAAAAAGTAGCGCTTCAAGTATACAAAGGAAAGTAGGTATACTTGAAATACTTGAATTTAATTCCATTAACTCGAACAGACACTAAAATATATTTTATTATTAATAAAAAACTGTCTGCTCATATCTAAAAGGCCCTTTAGTAAAGGGTAAAAAAATTAATAATTTTGTGCCAAAAGAGGCGCAAAAAATTGTAAAGTTTTAACTTTTACCTGAATTAAGTTATTAAATTTTTCTATAAATTCTTACCCTATACTCGTATGTGCATACTCGTATATGTATAGTAGGCTATAAAAGCTCTAAAATTTTATACTTGCAACTCTAAAAAATGGAATAAGTATCTTTGAAGGCATTATTTCATTAGCTTGTCAAATAGCATAAGTGAGTAGGATATTTCATAATCATAATTAATTTAGAAAGATAGTACGATAGAATAGAGCTCTTTTTTTTTTTACTTTAGGGAAATGTTGGATGGGAAAAAAAGGGAAAGAAAATTATACCGAGTATTTTTCAGACAAAGAGTAGAAATATAGTTGCAAATAGAATTATAAAGGGTTTAAGGAATAGTTAACAGACTGACAGATAAGGATAGAATTAGTGGGTTCAAGGATTTTTCGTAGAATAGAAAAGTATCAAATGATCAAATTGTATTTTTAAGCTGGAAATTTTAAGGATTTTGATATTAAATTTGATTCATTCAAAATACTAGCTAATCCCTTAAGTATCTATGACTTAATGGCTACCGATCATCCTTAGTTTTTGAATGATTCCAGAAATAAATTGAACTTATCTAGGTATAAATTGAAATTTTGAAAAAATTGTAAGGTATCAGTATCTGTAGTTTTGATATCAGAGAGGATTGTTTTAGTGAGGTGATACAATATTTTGATTTTTTGTCAATTTTGACTCTTACATACTGTCCGTATCGAGTATTTAGTAGGCCAGTTAAAGGGCTATATGCTTGATTAAGGAGTAAATCTCTTTAAGCAAATGCTCGGGCATTTAGCCTAATGGATTCTGACAAGTCTCGAGAAAAATGTGCAAAGAGGATTTACTTATCTAGTACTTATTATCAGTACCTACTACTTAAACTTATATTAATAGTAATAGAGTTTTCCCTGATAAATTTATTTTATTTTATTCTATTCTTTCTACAATTTTTTTAGATCCTTCGTACGGATACTCGAGTGATATTCATGATGATTCATTTGTTAGAAGAAAGCAAAGGAGAAACCGAACAACATTCACATTACAACAAGTAAAGACTTTTGGATCTATTTTTTTTATTTTAGAAAAATAAGAGTATTTTATCATTAAGCTTAAACCTTTCCCCTATATTAGCATTAGTAGATATTAGCATTAGTACTAGAGTAGGTAATAAAAGTTATAATGGATAATATAAGCCTTATTAGCTTCGGAATAAGATTAAATTTGATATTTATTTGCCATTATTCGAGCTCCTTTGTCTTATTACCCTTTATAATGAGCTGGAAATCTAATTTAAAATAAACTCTAAACTTTCTTAATATCTTACCTACTAGTTGGAGGAATTGGAAACGGCTTTCGCTCAAACCCATTGTAAGCAATTGGAACAATTAATGTATTCTATCAATTACTAATTACATAACTACATAATTTTAAAATTGGTTCTAGATCCTGACGTGTTTACTCGTGAGGATTTGGCTATGAAAATAAATTTAACTGAAGCTAGGGTTCAGGTAAAATTTACATTTTCTGCAAATATTGCTAATTATCAAGAAAATAAGTACCTACTCCTACCTACCTAAGTGGGTTATGATTAGGTAAAGTATTAATTTAGTATATGCCATGAGTAGTTAAGTTAGGTATCTCATCTCATTTCTTAAACCTAAAACAACAGATAATGATCGTGAAATAGATGCCTAGATTTGAAGAACTTGATTAATTTTTGTGATTTTATTTTATACTGTATACTTTACCGTATTAATATCTAGGTATCATTCTTCAGTATAGTTAGATAAAAAGATAAATATCCATTCAATTATCGAGAATTTGGAGCCACAAAGTGGATTTGGGTTGATCGATGGGTTGAGAAGATCAACTCTGACTACTTTAATCCTTCCACATTTTTCACCGATCTCCTTTGAGAATTCAACCCTTTTTTTAAAGCTTTAGCTCGATTATACTTATTATTATGACCACATTATTCTCGATTTTACTTTTACCATACTTTACCATGCTTTACTATAACATACACACACATCTGCCACCCTTGAATAAACCCTGTGGTTAATTTTTTATCTAATATTGACTAATTTTATGTGTTCACATGCAGGTTTGGTTCCAGAACAGAAGAGGTTCGTAAACACACACTTACATTTTTATATCTAAAAAAAATCTTTAGAAAAAAAAACGTAAAAAATTGGCAATCAGATGAAATTGAATAACATTACAAAAGTTATAAGCCTTTCATATTTCATAAAAATATGTCGTTTTTTTCCAATTTCTAAAATAGAAACTTATGCCTTATAAAGTAGTATAAACTCGATCATAGGATCAAATTTTAGCTCGATTTTTGTCAACTGTTAAAACTTTATAGAATCTTTTAAGTTTTTATCATGTTTTTAGTACCTAATTAGCTAGGCATTCAATTTACGTCTTATTTTTCAAACTAAAAAGCAAATGTGTCAACTTATTAGCCTATGAGCCTATAATTAGTATCTGTATTTTAAGATACAAGACACAGAATTTTGTTCAAAAATTAATAGTTTCTGATTATAAATTTAATCCTTATAGCTAAATGGAGAAAGTCTGAAAGGTATTTTGCAATGTATGCATAATGTTCTTAGAATGATGGTCATTAAAAAGGTCTTTTATTACTATACAGGTTAAAGGATGAGCATCAAAAAAGAGCAGATTCTAAGGGTGGTGGTGGTGAAGGTGTTTGTGGTGAGAAAGATGGCGAGGATTCCCGTGAGGGTCGTGACTCGAGCAAAGAATTCGAAGATTTGGAGCATCCTGCAAGTCCCACTAGTCCCTCCACATCCACCTCAACAATCACAAAAAAAGAAGAATTGATGCCGGTGAGTGAAGCCTCAACTTTATCTTACTTTTCTTCTTTTAAGCTCTTTAACTTTTTAGCTTCAAATTCTCCAAATTCCAATGCCAAAGTTTAGAAAACAAATTGAGATTCTTGGGCAAAAAAACCAATTCTCATTTATCTCTATATTGGATTTAGATTCAATACTTATACACTCGAGACAAGTAATGTTACTCAAAGCTCAAAGATTTGCATGTATGATCTTGGAGAGATCTTACCTGTATAGAAAGCGATAATCTTTAAAAAGTATTTTAGAAAGGAAAATATGTAAAAAAAATTTATTCTCTAAGATTTGAAAAATTTTTAAAAATTCCAAGAGTTATTTTGACTTTTATTGAGGGTATCTTTACTTGTGGAGAAAGTAAATAAGTAGGAAAGGGAAATCTAAATCTCTGAACTGAATCTTCATTAAATACCCTAATGATCTCTATTGATTTAGCTTTTTTTGCTCTTTTCTTCACTTTTCTTAGAAGCGGGAATCAAGCCCTGAGTCTACAATAAGTGACGATCATAGACCTACTTCAAATAATGCGAGTACTGGTAGTAATTTAAGGATGGAACCGAAACTCGGTAGTGGATTAGGCAATTCGACAATTGATGGGTAGGTCATTTAGCTCATTTCATTTACTTATCTCATAGTACTAGTAGGCACAATTTAGTACTAGTGTATCATTATCCATTATTTGATAAATTATCCATTTTATTTCTATTTTTTAGGGGTTTTCGTAGTCCTCTAGGCGATGTTCGACCACAGTTACTTTTTCCTCATCACTTTGCTCCACCCCTATTTCCTCTGAAAGGTAAATTAAACTGATTTTTTATACCCCGAAATTTACATATAAAGTAAAATATTTCACATCCTGTAATCAGATAGTAAGTAGTTCTCTAGTAGATACCTACAGGTAATTGATTACTGGAATTCGAATTAAAAGCATAGGTATTGGTATTAGCAAGTTAAAATACTTCGTATTTTTTTATTAAATTTTTCAAAAAAAATATAGTGTAGGTAGATAGTAAATATTCTAAAATGAAATTTTTTTAAAGCCAATTATTTGCAAAAAGCTCAAAAATTCGACATTTTTATAAAAATTCAGATTAATAGAAATTTTTACAGTCAGTTCAAGCAAGGGTATAAATAATAAAAAAAACTTTTGTAAAAAAAATAAATTTTTTTAGGTTTTATGTGTTCATGCTGTCCTGGAAAAACCCCATTTAGTCCATTTGGACATCATCACAATCTTTCAGCAGCACTTTCAGCCGCTGGCAGTTCAAGCTCAAATAATTCATCAACGAGCCCCCTTGATCCTCGATTATCCTCTTTGATTGACCCTAGATCATCCAGTGTTGCTGAACTACGTCGAAAAGGTATCCATCTATTCACCTAGTACTGTCAAATAAGTTCAAATAATTGAAATTGAAACCTTTATTTTTGAAATTTAGCACAAGAACATTCTGCCGCACTTCTCTCGTCATTCCATCAATCGCTTTTTTCCTCACCCAATCCATTTCTTCTATCTTCAAGTCTACTTCGAAAACCCGAATAATACAATAATATATAGATACTACTAGAATGAAATGAAATGAAATACAAAGCCGACTTTTTGCCATACAAATACAATACAATTGTAATTGCATAGGCGGTGAAGGCGCATTGTAAAACCCGCCTACAAAACTTTTCAATCTCAAGTCAACCCCTTTCTAGCCATTTAACTACAATAAATGTAAGTGAGTATTAAATATACCTACTTGTAAAGTAAGTAAGTACTATTAGACATTTAGATACTTTAGTAGTGGGTAATAGTAGGTAGTAGTAAAAGTAATTTAGAAGTAAAGTATTTAAAGTAATAATAAAAGTGTAAGTGAGAGCATTAAATAAGTATAAAAGTATAAAAGTTTTCAAGATTTAATCGCATGTCATTGAGTTTATTTGTTGATACCATTAAGTGGAGCCATTTCCTGGGCAAAATGGAGAAAATAGCTCTCGATTCCGAGACATTTAACTTTGTAAAGAACCCCATTAGATCATGAAAGCATTCAAACATATAGTCACTCTTTAAGTTAAGGGCATACCCTCATTTATTACCTCGATAAAAGCACACCCACCCATTTTAAGGGCCAGGAAAGGAAACACAAGCTTCATTTCCGAATATATCAACTTTTCAAACCCGTCGCACAAAACTCAACTTACTATTTTTACACTAGCAGGTATAGGACAATTGGTCAAAAATTCATTTTGACAAAAAAAACTTTATTTTAAAATTTAAAATTTTTAGATTAGATTTTACTTTTAATACCAAATTTTATGCACTTATCAAGCTCTTTCGGAAATTTTTAAATCTTTTTTGGGCCTTTTGGATTGTAAGTCTATCACTATCGCTGATAATAATTTGTTAATATCAGCTTACCCTATTTCTGTGTACCTATAAAATGTAAAATGTACAGATTCTTTTAATTTTTTGCCAAAATGAATTTTCGACTATGTGTATGAGCGTAAATATCATTTCTTCGTATTATTCTATTTTATTTTATTTCATCCCCGAAAAATCATTCATCTAATTCAGGAGATCGGCTAATGTTTCCCTTTTATATTTATTTTATTTTATCCACCTCTTAAACTTATCCTAGACCAGATTTATCCTACAGAGTCCTACTGATTACTTACTTATACACTCATACTCTGATACTAGCAGCTTTAGTTACTTTTCGACTATTACTTTAAATACTTTTATTTTATACCTACTTCTGTCTAATACATTACATTACATTACATTAGTTTACTTTAGTAGTTTGGTCAAATCTGGTTTTTTCATCTATTTATAGGGTACTCTACTGATACTGATACTGTTAGTACTAAGGTACTATAAGTAGTAGGAAAAGTCTTAAGCAATTTCTTTTTCATTACGTCCGGTTTTTTCTATTCGGATCATTCAATTGCATTTCTACAAAATAGTACAAATACATATATGTGTACTAGACTAGATACTTACCTACTTAAATTTCTGTATACTTTTCTAAACTTATTTTATACTATTCTATTACTTACTTACTTCAAGTTACTTTACTAAAAGGATTTTGATTCTTGAGCATGAAACTTTCCCCTGTTCCTTCCTTTAAAAACCAACTATTAGTACTTACTACTGATACTTGTAGGTACTTGGACTTTTAAATTTCTCGACTTTCTTATATAGAAATCAAAAAATTTCTGTACTATTTAGGCTTACAAAACTTTTCACATTTCTTGTAATCTATCGAGTCTTTGTAGTACAGATACATTTCATAGGATGTACAAAAGTATCATCAGAGCTCATCAAAAACTTGAGCCAAAAAGTACAGATAGAAATAAAACACTTCCGTCCTTTTTTTCAAAAATAGGCAATTTCACCCGTTTTTATACATTTTATATTTATTTGACTATTATACACTTTGTATGGTATAAGGGTACTGTAAATTGTAAATAGTCAAATCTTTTTTCAAGCAAATAAATAGCAATCAAAAGAGTCAGACCACCCGCAGACCAACCCTAATATTTATATTTATTCTATTTTTACTGATATTCATGTAGGGTACTGATAATACTGATGGTGGAGATATTTAAAGGGTTGTAAAAAATAGGAAGCCAACACTTTAATACCAACCATTCAAATGTTAAACTGCCCCAATTAACTTTCACACCATTTAACCCTCAAAAAAAGAAAAAAAAATGGGCCCTTAAATCATTAAATATTAATATTATCATAATACTATATTACTTTTTCTATTTTGATAGAGACAGTTTTAAATAGTAAGAAACAGGATCAGGGTTGTCAGAATTTTGCAGAATTAAGAATTGCAGAATTTTGACCAAAATGCATAGAAAAAATAGCAAAATTAATGGTTTGGGCACTTTATTAACTTTGAAATTTTGAAAAAATTGACAAAAAAAATTTCGAGATATTTTTTAAGTTTTTTAAAACCTTTAAAAAGTAATTTGTACTAGTATATGTACTGACGATCTGTAGGGTACTGATAAGGTATCAAAGTACCTACATAGCGTACCTACTTTGGTTTGTCTTAATTTAATATACTAAAATCCAAATATTGTATTTTTTTCGAAAATTTGTGTTTTTGCAAAACTTATATATAAGAAACCTGAAGCTGATTTTGAGGAAAATTAATTATTTTGCACAATTTTTTGGGGTCTTTGGGTCTTTCAATGGACCATTGAAATTTTAAGACTTTGATTTTTTATTGAAAGACTTTAAATGTAAAATTCTCTATTTAAAGTGTCTACCTACCGGGTCGACGAAAAAAAAACATTCGCTTAAGGACATCGACTTAAAACCTTACACATTTAAACAACGACGCTTTACCAA
>JAQIXA010004419.1:0-11409 GCA_034699045.1 Nanhermannia cf. coronata Gr-Ori-00579 | reverse complement strand
TAGACCTAGATCTACCTATTTATTACAAAAATTTTAAAATCAAAAATCGACACTGGGGTTCTTCCATTCTTAGAGTATCTACTAATGCAATTGTATTTACAATTAGAATGTAATGGAGAAAAGATTAGATATAAGTATAAGTAAAAGTAGTATCTAAGAGTAAGAGGAGAAAGTTTTGTCCCAAGTTTTTACTTTTCTAATGATTACAAAATAGATATGGGATAAGTAAGTACTTATAAAGTATGATATGATATGAGAATAAAAATCGAATCTATTCATGAGTTAAGATTATCAACTTACTTAAACTACCATACAAGTAAACAATTAATTAGCTCAGAAAATATTTGGAATTTTTTTCTGAAATTAATTCTTTTAGATTTTCAATAAAAAAAGAAAATTTCAAGATTTTCAAGACTTACTTTTCAAACCTAATCTAATAAGTATCGACCATTATTATCTCAAATTTTTTCGGATATCCTAGATTTCGTAGTCAAATGAACGATATCTAGGATTTCAAATTGAAAATTGAGATAAGAATACCATTATCAGATCTCTAGATTGAGATCGAGCTACCTATATTTCTTTAAATTGTTTTAAATTTCACCATTTCCGAAGAATTTTAGGCTTCAATTATAAGATTTTTTAACAATTTTTGATTTTTTACTAAAAATTATCCAAATCTAAAATAATGACTAATTTTTGTAGATTTTAAAATCTAAATTAGTGAATGGTTGCTTGTCTTCTATACCAAGTAATAATTCAAGCTTGAATGATCATTTGTAATTTAAAAACATGCACTTTTCCCCATCTTCTATGAACTAAAAGTAAAAAAAACTTGTAAAATATTTCTTTTTTGAAACTTTTTCAAAGTAATTTGAGATCAAATCTATCTAAGGAAAAAGGATTAGTAGCTAGTTATTAAATAGGTAGTACTAGAGTATTTAGCATATAATTTCAAGGAAAAGTTCGTTTGAAAGCAATTGAGTTATTAATAATTTGTGACAATAAAAGCTACTACTTACTAATACAGATACTATTTAAGTAGGTATAGTATTAGTATTAGTAGGGTAGTTATAAACTTGGAGCAAAGGTAATATGATCTAATGAGATGAAATGAATTTACAATGAATGACTCTATTTTGTAAACTTATTTTCCAAATTATCCTAAAATACCATTTACTTTATATGGCCAAAGTTTTGCTTCTGAAAACTTTCAAAACTTCAATCCAGCAGATCCAGAGAGAGTTTTTGGAATTAGTTTCAGAAAATATCAAATCATCAAAAGCTCAAAGTAATACTATAGTACTAGTACTAGTACTAGTACTAGTACTAGTACTAGTACTAGCATTTATTTTTACCTTTTTGCCTAATCTATTAAAACTTATAAGCCAAGCCAAAGAGTCAAACTTTATCAACTTGTCACAACTTTTATTTCATTGAAAAAAACCAGGCTCTCTCAAAGTACCAGGAGTACATTTAACTCCTATTGTATCCTTTATATCTACTTAAGTGTAGGATGACACGAAATAATACGAAATACAAGAGTCAAAAGCAAAAATAATGAATTAAAAGTTTTGCTGTAATAGAGAGAGCCTTATTTTTTGCTTTATTAATGAATGGACCAGCAGGATAAGCAAAATGGTTTAATTAGGCTCGGCTCAAATAGCAAAAAAGAGATAAAAATAGCAAATTACAGAATTTTGAACAAATCGCTGGTACCTACCTATATAGTACCAAGAAACTAAAATCTTTGTTTTATGAAATTCATTAATTTCAGCTGTGAAAAGCCAGATATTGGGCTCAACTTTACAGATAAATATTTTACCTATAACATTTAAACGATGTTTTAATAATGAAGTTCTCAAGAGTACTTGTATCTAAACTATTTATAACGAAATATTATTCGATATTTTAAGTTTGTATTTTAGCATCTGACGTTTTTGATTCTAGTCAGAAAATCAAGAATCTTTTTTGTATTCTGAGATTTATTCAAAAATCTGGTCACAAATTCAACTATACGATACTTATAGGAATATAGGGCTCGTAGTATACTATTTGACAAAAAGTAATTTCATGAAATCATGAGTTATGAAATGAAGGGTGTTTCTGATATTAGTTAGGCTATGTACTAATAGTATGTATGTAAGTATAAAAAAGCGGTTGATAAATAATGATGTTGATTTTTGTGTCTGTCATTGAAACAGGTCGTGGTCAGAAAGTGTAAACTAATTGACGAGAAAAGTCTTTTTGCTTTTTCGTAGAAATTCCGCCGGATAAGTTTAATGGAAATTAGTTTCGAATCGATTTTTCAGTCACAAAAGACATTTCCTTTACCCTCAAATTCATATATACTGTAAACTGTACCTATACCTATATAAGGTATACCGTATAAAATCTCTCTGTATAAAGTATGCCTTAGATTCTAGCATATGCTCATATAATATTTTCGCCTGTATAAGGTATATAGTACTGATAGCATTTATAAAAGATCTAAAGTAAGTTTTTAAGCTCAAATAATTTCTATTCTACATCAAAATCACTCTTTATACACACAAAAATCTTAGAATCTAATTCTACATCAGAATTTTACGGAGAAAAGTTGTCATAAAAAGGAAAAAGTCAAACCCTATATAATGGACCTTCAAAATTGCGTTTTTAAATAAATAGATACACTTGGACCTCTTTTTTAGTTAACAAACTTTAGTATTAATTTTAAACTATTACTTATCCTAACATGGAAGAAATATCTGAAAACATTTAAAGGCATATTAAGACTCTTGAATTCGAAAATGGCCTGAAATATCGATCCTCTATTTCAATATTTTGAGCTTTTGATCAAAGCTCAAAAAAACTGTAGTATAAAATAGCCATTCTATGACATGGAAAAAGAGATTCTGATAATTTTAGAGGAAATGGTGAGTTTAAAAAAAGTTAAAATTTTGTAGACTTTCCCCATTTACTTCTGGTGTACTTTAGAAAATGAGAAATACTTTGCTCAAATTTGAGTTTAGAGTTACATTTAGTTCTATATCTACTCGTAGAATATCTATATGGTTGTATGGTTATATCATATCCTGTGTATCCTGTGTGTGTTTGCCTTTCTGGTGGTTTAAAATTACTCATTTATTTAAATATTTGTGCGCTTTTTTTGCAGAGCTCGGAGGACGACTAAGCGAGCAGCTGTAATGATCTCCTCCGCATGGGGCATATCACTTTTACTTTGGCCCCCTTGGTAAGCCCATTACTTTTACATATATACCCTACTACTATTACATTGCATATATAGGAAATTTTACACTTAAAATATATAAAATTGAAATCTAACCTTTTACAACTATTTTTCTAATTTCAGGATCTACGCCTGGCCCTACATTGAAGGTTTTTACATAAAAATATCCATACTTTTATTATATGAACTAGTGTATGAGCAAATTTGTATAGTACTTTCTCCTCATTAAAAACTCAATAATTCGAATGAAATCTGAAATCAGTAGATACTCTCAGTAGATACTAGTACATTAAAAATTAATTTTTTTTTTTCAATTTTAAAGGTAAACGTACAGTACCTCAGGAAGCTTGTTACATTCAATTTATCGAAACGAACCATTACATCACATTCGGGACAGCCATTATGGTAAGCTGGAAGTAAACAAAGAAATCTGCCGACGATAGTCAGCAGAAAATAAATAATTTAATCTCCTCTTCTGGTTTTAATTCTCTACCATGTTTACTTTGACTTTATTCTGACTACTTTTGATAGGCTTTCTACGTCCCAGTCTCCATCATGCTCTTCCTCTATTGGCAAATCTGGCGGGAAACTGAAAAACGACAAAGGTACATAATATGTAGGGTACTTATCTTCTTATGAATGAATTTTTAGCATTTTTTAACATGCAATTCACCTACTAAATAAATCTAATTTTTTAACTTCCAAAAGGGACCTTTCCTCACTTCAAGCTGGGAAAAAGGACTCGAGTCGAAGGTCCAATTCAAGGTTTGACTATTTTTTAACTTTTTTCTTATATCTGTAGGGTACTTATCTTATAATACATATATATCTAGAAATATCTTAAAATATTTAGAGAAGACACAAGTAAAGTAATACTAACGATAGTCAGATATTTTCAAAAAATTGTATCAGTAATCAGTAAGACTAATTATACGATATAACCCGTAAGAACAAAAGTATAAATTCAGTTTATTCAACATTTAAACATCTATCACAAAATTTTCGGATATTTGTAAGTTTGAATAGTTTCTTGACATCTTAACAATATTTTATTCTATCTACCTACGTTGAATTATAGAGTCGAGTCAAAAACAAGCTAATTTCATCCATCATTGATTCTTATCTTAATTTTGAATTCTGAAACATTAGATTTCATAATTAGGATTTCAAATTGAAAATTGAGATAAGAATACCAACTTGGATATGTATTTTTTTGTGCATATTGTGTATGGTTGCTTGTGACAAAATATTTAGTAGGGTATCTCATCTGCATTCATTTTTGGTCCAGTGACTTTCTCTCCATTTAAGTATTCACATAAACTTTGTGAAGAGCACACGTTTTACGTTAATTGCGAACCTATTTCCATAATGTCATGCCTAGGATTTCAAAACTCAAACAGCTCCTTACTATACATAAATACTATGTTATGTTGTAGTCGTAGTACTTACATGAATACATATCCTCTAGTTTACCTTCAAACTTACTTAAAAATAGCTAAAAAAAAAGGCCACTCTAAGCATACATAAGTACCTACTTGTACTTGTAAACTTGTACTGGGATCTCGAGACCTTGCTCAAAATTTGTAATTCACTTTCTCAAAATAAATTTCATGATTATTGCATAAATCCTCATGTAGTTGTAGGTACTACATATAGTATTAAACCTACTTTGAGCATTTCCTTTAAAGATTTTAAATTTTAAAGAAATTGAAGAATTTCTCTGGAACTGTCAAAGTAATATTCTGATATATTTTATTGCATCCTTTATAAACACTTGGTATCAAATCAAAAATTTATCTAATTACAAATATAGAAATATCTAGTACCCTACCCAGCCCTAAATAAACAGGGAATAATAAGCAATATTATTACTATCGTAAAATTGTATAATTTCTATGATCAAGGGATTCATAATATTCATAAGTTATGTAAAAAAAAAAAATATAAATCACAGAAAAAAAATTTGAAACACTACCTACATACTAGTTTATGTATATAGGTATTTTACTCAAGGCTTATCTAAAAATTTAAAAATTTCCCAAAAGTATACAGGTATTTACTGGGACTGGTTTCAAAACCAAAAAAGTCTTACATTCATTCTTACATTTATTATATCCTACTTTGACTCAATTTGTGGGTGATAAAGTTCATATTTCGAAAATTTAATATCCATTATAGGTATTAAAATACTATCTAATGCTGAAGTTAAGAATTCTGAAGCTGTTTCTTAACACTTTGATCCATTTATATAAGTATTTAGATGGGTAGGTAATTACTCGATTTAATTCAAATTAGCTATACTAGTATATAATGGTTAATCCGGTGATATAGATAATAGATACAGACTATATAGTAGTAGTTAATGAGAAGTGTCAAAGGTAATATAAATTGTGTCGGCCACACCCCATTTCACATTATTCTCTTGGTGGTTTTACTTTTGATATAAATTTTACACAACACCTGTTTACTTTCAGAGTTTGATTACAAAACCGAGAGAGAATTACGAGAAAAGACATTTCCATCAAAAGCCTACCATTCTACTATAGTATATACTATTAACTAATATAAAATACAAATACCCAGTTTCATTTACCATTTATTGCTTTGTTTAATATATTTGGTAATAATAATAATCCACATACCACACACATATCCCTTATAGTAGGGTACTATTGTAGTATGTATTACATAACCTTGGATTTTGGATTTGAAATTCGGAATTAATACTTATTTCCCTCATTCTCATATATGGTTTATTTTATTTGGTTTTTGATCCCCAAAAGCAAAGTTAACCTCCATTATTTGCGAAAACAGACCAATCGTTACTTTCACTCGTAATTGACATTTACGGGCCCCCAGAATACACCCAAGAATCTCACTTACCTGGGAGACAACCACATTTTGGACTGTTTTTGAAATTTTAGAATATTTCTGCCATCTAGTATAACTTTTATATACGAAAATTTCAACCTCTAGGCCTTAAGTTCTTGGAAAGTTTTAAAATTCAACAAATTTCTTTCAAAATTTTGCATTACGAGTAGTTTTTGAGGTTTGAAATTTTGGATTTTAGGGAAAGTGACTGCAGTATCTAAGCTCTAGATCTAGATAGGTATAAAAAAAATTAAATAGGAATAAAATCTAGGTGTGTACTTATTTACTATACTTATTTGTATTATTTGAATTTATACTTTGACTTGAATCGGAAAATCCATTATTTACTTTCTCACAAAAATCTCGTAAAATTTCAATTCCCATAGACAGGCCCTGATTCACAAGGTAGACTTTCGATTCGACAATTCGATTCTTTTGCATTTTTTCCTATCTGTATCTGTATCTGGACAATATCACCTACGATTTGAAATTCGATTTAAAATTTCTATTTTACTGATAGTACCCTACTCGTAATAGTAGTAGTACATTGTTGTACAGTAAAATTCTAAATTGCAAATTTTGCTTTTATCTCAAAAAACTAGAGATTTACTACAGTATCAGCTAAAACTTAAAACTGAATATGAGCAAATGCTAGTATTTCAAAATTTTCTAAAATTTTGAGAATTTTTTGTCAATTTTAGTAAAATTTTGTCAATTTGTCAAGAGAAGAATGCCGTTTTTTGACATTTTTGAACTTGATAGAGTCATGGTGTATTTTGTCGTGAATTCAATTTGATTGAGTAGAATTGGAGTACATTTGATCAAATAAGACTTTACAATTTATTTCGAAACATCTTGATTTTTGTATTTTTTTTATTTTTATCAACATGAGAGCAAGTATAACTATAAGTACTACTAGGGTCTATACTTGTATAAGCCTAAGCATAAGTGAAGTACTATTAGAGATATCATTGATGGGACATGAAACTTTTTTTTCAAAGAAACCCACTCAACTTGAAACATGTTCTCGAAATATTTCTCGATTTTTTTTTCTTCTATCTCCCAAAAGCAAAAAAGCTCAAATGCAAAGCCCCCAATGTGACTTCATTCATTTTCTCAAATGACTTTATCTCGATCTCTTTTTCCTTTTGCTTTTGGCTTTGACTTGACTCGAGAAATCATCTTCAAAATTTAAGAATCGAAACTTTTCTCTAGAGTCTCTAGACTCATGATAAGAAACCCTTAACTTATCACAAAAAATGATAATTCCCAAATTCAAAATACAATTCAAATTACAGTACCCTACCTACTATGAATTATGAATCATTAAAATTCTCGGATCTTGTATCATTTCAGATTCAAAATTGAAATTTTTTAAAGATCATAAAGCCTTTAGAAAAATGCAAGTGTCTCATTAGTAATTAGTTAATTCTGTTAGTTTAGCTGATTATTAAAATTTTAGCTTGTATTACTGATAGTACTCTTATCAGCGATTTGAATCTAGATACTAGATAAGTAGGGTACTTTAATTAGCTAAAGATAACTGATTTAAGGCTATTTTTGAAACAAACAGGATTTTATTGACTATCATATTACCTTACTTGCTAAGCTAACTACAAAACTAGGACTATTCGAATCCTCGAAGGAATATATCTTTTTCCTATCCGAAAATTCAAAAAGGCAGATTATATTTATACTCATATCAAGTTGGTAATTCATAAACTGGTACTAGTAGTACAATCAAGTAAATGTATCAGTATTATCGATATTTTTTTGAAAAAAACTTCAAACTATACAGTAGTATCAGAACTTATAATGTTCTTAAGCCTTAGGTAGAGAAAGTAAACTTATACAGGAGATCTACGGTAGGGTACCTATGCCTATATTGGAAAATTAGGTGAATTCAGACATAAAATGTCGAATTGATCAATAAAATAATCCTTTGATTATACTTCAGAATATAACTGATACCTACTGATAATCTTTCACTAGTGTAGTGTCACAAATTACTACTCTATATTCTAAAGATGAGTACCCTCTTACCTTTAAACTTTGATCTCTCACTTACAAACTATAAATTATTTATGTAAGTATAAGTAGAGATAGTTAATTTATATGATAATTTACAAGTATTTTGAGTACCTATTTACTTATTTTGTGTGATTTTCTCTTTATTTTAGTGATGAAGCTGTAGATTATGAAGATTGGAAACGTAATCGATCCGAGTCATGGTAAGTCAAGTAGTCAAGTAGTGTTTGCATTTGGAATTTGGGTGAAATATTAATCTAATTAAATTTTGGAATTTTGGACAAAACTTTATAAATTTATTTTTATTGCCTTTTTCAGCATATGTCCAGACCATTTGGAGAAAGTTAAGGCATGCCCAGCTCATCGTAGGCAAAGTGTAAGTTTTTTTTATTTTAAATTTCGAATTTCAAACAATCATTTAAAGGCTCAACATATTACCAGTATTTAGCTTTAAAATGGTCTCATTTAACTGTACTTATGCAAGTATGACTTTTGGTCCAAAGTCCAAAATGTCAAAAAATCTCAATAAATTAGACTTTTTGAGTGTATTACAAAAACCTATGAAAAAACCTCAAAATGTAAAAAAGCGAATTTCGAGTTTTTTAAGAATAGAATTTTGTAAAAAGTCTAAATTTTTTAGTGTTTTATTTTATAAATTTGACCTTTCTTAAGGTCATTTAATGGCTTAATTAGCAAAAATGAGTTATTTTCTTTAGATATATTTGTCCCTCTGAAACCTCAGCAGCGATAATTTAAAAGTAACTATTTTAGATTCTAGATACATTGATAAATAAGCATTTTAATAGGAAAGGTTTGGCATTTTGGCATTTTAGCAATTTAGTGTAATAAACTTGCAGAGATTTTAATCGTTAATTCAATTTGAAAATAACATTGAAATGGGGCATAAATATGCAGACAATATGTGTACATAGCTAGCCAGAATCTACTGATGCTGAAATATGTATGTATTCTGTATTATATAATATTTCTATTTCATATTTTCTAAAATATGTGAAAATATTTGGCCCTTGTACTGCTAGTAGTTATAGGGTACCACCACTACTAGTTTAAACTTATTATGAAATATCTCGAGTGGAAATAAATCAAAATGCCGGCAGGCATAGAACAGACCTTGATGAGAGTAACTATTTGAAAATATTCCTTATGAGTATTCTGTACTAGTACAAGTCTTTTAGTCATGTGGCTGCATCAATTGGACATTTAGATTTAGATCTATTCTTAAAATATTCACAAAATAATAGGAACCTGACCTAGGTCATTTTTTCTTATTCACCAAAAAGCTATGATTTTTTTGTACTGGAAATTGTAACTATTATTTAGCATCTCTCATAATTTAGAAGTGAAAACAGAGAAAGAGATCTAACGTTTTTTACCCGCTCTTATATGCAGTGATATACATAGTACATGTACTATTACTGATAGTAGGGTCCTTTACATTGTCCAAATAGCATTTGTAATATCTACAGAGTTCTAGTTGTACTTATGAGTTTATAAATACAAACATAGATAGGTACATACTTGAATATTTTCTCGAATACATCTGCTAGTAGCAGCTACTTTAACTTTAAAAGTACATAGGTACTAGGTACATAAAGTGTACTAATACTAGTATGTAGATACTTACCTATAAAATAAATATCCGTACAAGTAGTTTGAGTTGAAAGGATTTTGAATTGGAGAAATTCTTGAAATTTGAGAACAGATCGGGCATGAAATGAAATAAATAATTGGTACCCTAGCATTTGAAAAAGTACTAGAAGAATAAGTACTGGTACATAATACTTATACCTACTGGTATTACTAGTAGGATAGCATAAATATGAAAATACTTTACAAATTCACATTTTATTCACCATCAACCGATAGTTTTAGAGAGATTTCTAGAACTATTTTACGAGAAAAATCGATACTCTAAATAAATACAGTACAAGTACTTATTCAATAACAGATTGGTACCTATAGCCATACTACTGAATACTACTTTTAATTTATTACAAAACAAAATTTTGTATCAAAAGTTGGATTCTGTACCTACTCGTAAATCATAGATTCTTTAAATCCTGACCTTTAAATTACATCATATCGACTCCTAAAATGATTTTAGCTTGGTCGGTAGTCGGTAGTTCATCTTGGCTCGCGAATTTTTGATCTGTCAAATGAACATAGGCTTTTTTGGGAATTTTTAAGGAGTATAAATTGGAATAATTTTGCTTATTTTGAATTATTTTGAATTTCTGAACTTTCTCTAAATCAGATAAAGTTATAAAGTCCAATGAAATGACCTACTTTTTCTTTTTTTAAAACTAGATTTTTGCAGATTTTGCCAAATTTTTTGAGATTGAGAATTAATTCACCTAGATTCACCTAGATAGGGTACTAAATAAAAAATCCAAATCACAACCCTGGTTGTATCATAATATGGTATTTAGTTAATTTGAAAAACAAGTCAGAAAAACACTCAAAATTTCATAAATTTTACATGATTTATTTAATTTAACAAATTGAATCCATAGAATGGATAGGATGCAAATAACTATACAAAGTATCTATTTAAGTATGTAGGTATACCTTTTTAAATTATTAGTTCTTGTACTCGTATAAGAGCCCCTATGTTTTTTTGTCCAAAATGCATAAAAAATTCAAAAACAGTACCTTCCCAAATTTTGATTTAAAATTTATTTACAATACTCCATTGTACAATGAAGAGTATAAAAATTCCCCAAAGGGTTTTTTTCCCCAATTCGAATTCAAGTAGAATATCTACTAGTACTATTACCTATCTAGTAAAGAAATCGAAATAGAAAACTTATAAATATTTCCCTTTGAAACTTTCCTTTTCTTTCTCTGTCTAAACTATTTCATTTTCTATCTTCTGAATACTAAACTGTCAATCTAACTAGTACATACTATAGGTACTATCTTATGTAGATAGGATAGATACTTTTAACTTCTCTTACTTTGACTTTGAATGAATAGATTCAAATTGTTATTTTATTTTTATGTCTTTTTATGCGCAAAATAATATACATATTCTATTAGTATTTACTACGACATTACATTACATATACAGGGACTTTCATAGGTAAAAATAATTTTAAAAACTTTCTCCAACTTTCTCTCAAAAAAAAGCAAATTGAAAACTAGAAGAATCTTTGACTCTTTTGCTCGACTTTTAGGTAAAAAATTCCAAGCCTTTTAAATTTAATAACCAAGTATAATTTGTATGCTGTATACCGACTGGTCCAATACAGAATGGTTTT
>JAQIXA010004418.1:0-11415 GCA_034699045.1 Nanhermannia cf. coronata Gr-Ori-00579 | reverse complement strand
TGCCATTTTTTGTCAAAAAATGCCTTTTTCTGCTTTATTTTCTAAAATATGCTTTTTCTGCTTTTTCTGCTTTTAAAGTTTACATATTTGACATTATTTTTTCATGAATCGCAAAGATCTGAAATGATTTTTAATTTATATTGAGCGTTTAGCAAATTGCTTTTTCTGCTTTTGCCCTTCCTTATTTATAAATAATAATTTAATACCTGACAAGTATCATGCTTAGGCTTATAAGTGCAAATCATATTACGCGTAATTCTAAAACCTATAAAATGATCATTATTTTGAGTTTGAGTAAAAAGTATTAAAATGAGATTCTTATTCTTCAATACCATAGTATGATCGACATTCATTTGTAGTAAGAATTGGCAAATCTACTTTTCTTAATACAGTCGATGGATTACCTCCATTTTTAATATCCCCCCATCCCGATGCCACAACTTTACTTTTAGCAAAATCATTCTTTCGAAAATTCCAAGGAAGACAAATTGGACCAATCTATATCAATATAATTTTGAGCTTGAAAAATAGATAATTATAAATGTAAAATTCGTTAGTTGCGTACAAAAGAATTAAAAGTCAGTGGCCGGTTTAATTTTAAAATTGAGATATCGTTATTCATTGTGTCAGGGTTGAAATTCGGATGATTGATAATGCGTGATACTTGTAAAACTTGATTTTTCGATTCTGTTAAAGTCTTAATATCGTATTCACCCACATTTACGTAAATTTTCGGACCCAAAGGAAAGGTACAGTGTGCAGCTTGAAATTGAAATATTGTAAAGTATTATGAAAAATTATCATTAAAAATTAGGTAGGGTACTTTACTTATACAGAATATGTAAAATCTTCAAATATTTAAGATCTGAATAGCGAACTTTGATTTGATCTCAAAGTTCAAAAACAAATGCAGTAAAATTGAGCTAAAATCTGTTTTTTCATAGCTAAATAAAACGATTTTAAGATCATAATTTTAATTACCTAATTACCTGTTAGCACAAAATTTGGAGTGATAATTGAACAAGCACAAAATGGTCTCATCGATAAATCCAAAATTTGACACCTCCAGGGAAATTCATTAACAATTGCTTCAGAACCCCCAACTATTTTTGAAGCTTGCAAATTCTAAAATAATACAAAAAAAACATAATAATCTACTCAGCTTGGAAATTTCATTTTGTCAGAGAATAAATATTATTCAGAGAATAATATCATTATGGCTGAAAGTTTCTTAATCTAGTAGATAAAACCACTAAATAAAAAATGTAATTACTACCTGAAGATTCTCGGCATTTCTTTTACCACATTTGCAAGCTTTTGAATAAAGTGGAGTTACTGGAATATGCAAATATCTCGAACTTTTTGATGAATTCTGAAAATCATCAAGACTAACATCTTGACTTAAACTAAACCTAATAATTAAACTGCAAATATAAAATAGTCCAATTATATTTTGATACATTTTATCTTTTAAAATGGTAGGGTACATAATTCGTAATTATTCATCAGTACCTCAAGTTACAAACCCGAAACATATTTTTGAACCTATCTGTGTCAAAATCTAAATTATAAAAGGAGAAATTTTAACTTTCCTATTAACATTAAATGACATTTAAATTTTATTCAATCAAGTACAAATTACAAATATAAATGTTATTAAATATAAGAAAATATGTGCCATTTCAATCAAAATGAACGAGCATTTGTGTAGTGTATTAAAATTACAATACATTTCAATAATTTACTATTATATTGGCATTACAGTATATAAATATTTAATTATGATTTTTTTACGAACTAAAGGTAAGTTAGGTTAGGTGAGTATAAATGGAAGGATAATTTTACTTACGATAAAGACGCAAGTAAGTAAATAGTATAGGTAAAGATATAAAATAAACCTAACATAAATATTAAATATTACAAAAATAAATAAATGCAAACCCCCTTGAAATCACATTAGTCGAAGTTGATTATTTTCTATCTAGTTAATATTAATATTAATGACAAAAATTAAACGTAACAAAGTAGATATAAGAATTATGTTAGGAAATATTAAATATACACCTGACATTGGTATGCTTATTTGTTTGAAAGTTAAAAAAAAAGTTGTGAATAGATGCATATTATTAAATTCAATCAGTTTAAAATTATTAAAATAATGAATCAAGTTCACTCACGAGACGACTTAGAAAGTATTGTGACCGAAGCTTTAAGTTCGTAGTTCACAAACAATACATATATGTACATTATTCTTCATCGCTGCTGCTACTAGACTCTGATTCACTATTATCTTCGCTGGAATCAGGATAATACTCTTCGTCCCTATTTACCAATAAAATAAATCAAAGATAAATTAATAAGAATGATCACTCAAACATAAATATAAAGTATAGGTAATATAGGTATTATAGTAAATTGTATTAAACTTGAAATACATAGATTTTTTAAAAAATAAAAAGAAATAGAACTCACTTAAATAACCAAGATGGATTGAAATGTGGAACTTGCTTTTTGATCTCGCCAGAACACAGCTTCGAAAACTACAAAATATAAGATATGTAGAAACATTTTTGAAGTTCGTTTAGTCTTACCATTAGGTAGTAAGCTACTAATTTTATATAATTTACTAAAGGATCAGTATTTATTTACCTTATGAGCAAATTTGGAAATTAAAAGTTCCTCGAGCTTGGGCATCTTTGCAAAAATATAAAGTCCAGTTATATCAGTGAAATAGTTGTAGCTGTAGTATTGTTGTTCGCAATAATGAATCTTCAAGCTTCGTAAATCTGTATAAAAAATTATTCTAAATTAAAATTACCGTTTACAATGTGGAAGACAACAACACTTAAATTAATTATGAATTTTATTTTGCTTACTTTTAAGTCTTAACATTGAATTGGATTTAGCTTTGGCAAATCCTTTTGGCATTCCTATCGGCGTATTCCTGCTAATATTCTTCTTCTTATAGACCTCTTCTAAATTAGATTTTGAAACACCAGTAAAAACAGAGTCCAGATGAATCTTCTCAATGCCAAAATCGATGTGTAGTTCTTCAAGTGAATTTTGCCATGCTTGGACTTTCCAAAGTGCTTTTAATGTTTTCATTTTGCTTTCATCAGTACATTCGGAGTACTCTCTAATGTGAAGAATCTTTAAATGAGGAAAAATGTCAGAAACTCTTCTCAGTGTTGATGGAGATAAAAATCCATCATAAAGTGTAAGCTTTTCTAATGATGATGGTTTTTGATCAGCTGGATATATCTTCAAGTTAAAGTTGTCAATCTGATGATCGTCTTCGTGTTGAAATGGGGCACAGTCCAGTTCTTTCAATGATGGAAAATTCTTTTCAAAATTAAAAGGAAGAAAAGTGTCACGTCTTTGGTCGCCTTCATCTTCCAATATAACTTCTAAATCAGAAAGTTCTTCACAATCTGGCTCATAAATCTTTAAAGTTTTTAAACGATGCATGGGAGGAATCCTAACTCGACCTGCATTTGATATTTTCAAATATTCCAAAGTATCCTTCTGTGTATCAAGGAATTGAGAAAATACACTCCGATCATCATCATCATCTAAAGTTATTTCAAAAACTTTTAATTTGATGCTCCTTTCTCGAGTCAATTCTATAAATTCTTCATAGTCTTCCAAGTTACACTTGAATTTTCGAAGCTTTAGTTCAATTAAATTATCCCAATGTTCATTTTGAAAAAGATTAAATATTGCCCAAAATTTACTTGAATTCATTTCAAATGTATAAGCTTCTAGTAAGGGAGCCTGATTAAGAATTACCCGAAGAACTCGTTCATTTATGTGTTCTCTAGCATGAATTTCTAACGACTTTAAACGTGGTAAAAAAGGTCTACTATCTAAAGAAGTCTCTGTTTTGATTAGGTCCCATGGCATCTTAAGATCACGACAATTCAGCGACAATTTGGTCAAATATTCTCCTTGAAATTTCAAGAGCGAAACAATCTAGTAAAATTTTGAAAAATATAGAGTAGATTAGATAATTTATAATTGATCTTGTTAGGTATATTATGTAGGTAAGATTTAAAAATTAAAATAAAGGTTTTTACCTGCGAAAAGCTTATAGGAAATCGAATTCTAAGTCCTCTAATTTGCTCAGAAAAACTATTGAAGAATTTTAAAAAACTATTCGACCCAAAAGAGACTTGGCTATTAAAAATAAATATAAAATATTAGAATAACTCAATGTGTCATTTATTGAGTAGGTATAGATATAGATATATTAGTTATCAAAAATAATGCTTACTGTTCCAGTGAAAAATGACTGTAGAAATTAGTGCCTCTGTATAATTTAAAAAATAAAATATTAGTATTTTACTCACATAAATAAATATCGACTGAAAAGGATACTTTTTACAAAATTTTAATAAATATGTACTTACTTTCCAGAAAGGAATAATTTGTTAAATTCTATAAAACTCTTCTCATTCCTCATAATGCAATAGCGACTCTCATCTTGACAAATTTTGTGCAACTTCCGCTTTAAATGTGTTGATGATACCTCCTCCCAGGTCTTACAAACTACACGGGATGATCTAATTAGATAAAAAGATAAAGAAATAAATTATTAATAGTTCACTACACAAGAACCTAAGTATGTTTAATTATATTATTATTATTATTAGTATATTATTATGGCCCAAAATTCATTTTTATATTTGAAATAAAAATCTTATTGAACTCAGTTTTACATTCAATTTACTCATTCGATTGAAGTCAAAACTGTAATGCTCAATAAATAAATAAAATAAATAATGCTAAATTATAAAATTAATGACCATACAACTACAACAGCGAGTTTACTGAAATTTTAGAAAATACAGATCAAAACAGTACAAAAAAAATTTAGATGAAGGTGATATGGAGGTCCTGGTCATTTCTTCAAAATCAAAATCTACAATTTTTAAAGATAAGATCCTAGTTCAAATAATTCGATTTCATATGATAAACAGAGTATTTCGAAAAGTAGGCTGGTGATTTAAACATAATTATCTTATCAATCATAATTATCAATATACTTATTATACACATAGTGTCAATTGCCAACTAGCAATTGCATTGTAATACGTAAATTAGACAACAAAGAATGACAGAGAATTATTTTTTCAATTTAATCATTATTTATATAAATTTAATGGTAATAGTAATAGCAAAGTATGTAGTATGATTTGGCTGTTGGCTAACCTCAAATCAGCTTCCGGTAGCTTACGGAACACAATATCCAAAACCTAAAAATAAAATAAAATAGATGAATATTAGATTATTTTGATGGTGGTGACTGGTGATCCATAAATAAAAAATAGGTACTTACGACGTCAATGTACAATGGGTTAGCTGGTGGTGCTATAGCCAATTTGATTAATTTGTTAGCTCTATTTGTTTTAGTGTTTTGAGCCGCTACCACTTTCCTTTTCCTCAGGATCCTCATGATGACCCCCGACTCCCAAATGTGCCCGATAAGATAAACCAAAAACTCCTCTCACTTACGAATTACGATTAGATCTAGATAAAATAAAAAGTCAAAATATAAAATTAATGCAATTAAAGCAATGTTTAATTTAGCTCTGAAAAACTATATTTTTTCCTCAATTTTCTTTCCCAAATACATTAGCATAAGTGTATCAACTATCAGTAGTAGGGTACAGCTAATATAAATTGAGACCATACCTAATTTTAGTTTTCCAGAGCTGAATCTAAATAGACCATACCTATCTAAATATATTTTACTACATAATATTTACCTTGCCTTAGCCTTGCCTTGCTTGTATTGGTTTCATTGGTTGATGTTGACAATTTTGCAAATAAGAATTAGCAGGGATATACTTAAGTTAACGATTGACAATGGACAAGTATGAATTGAGCAATTGACGAAAAATGATCCAAAAAGGTGACCAAATTACGTCATCTTTTACTTTTCGAAAAAATTATAAAAAAATAAAAATAAAATGAAAAATCGTCGCCTCATATTTTATAAAAAAAAATATTTTTTCGGTTTCGTTTCGGTTATTTTATTTGCTATTGCATATTGCGTGGCGATTTAATACTTCGTTTAGTTTTTTTAGATTGAAAAAATTTCAAAATTGGGGCATTTTGTCCATTTCGGATTTAGGAATCGGAATCGATTTTTATTCAGTTCTGAAAAACTAAATTTCAACCTCAGTATTACAATTACATCTACATATTTACTTGTAATAATAAGGCCAAAATCGGGTCAAAATACCTGAATTAATATTAAAATATAGATATTATGCAGTAAAGTTTGGCTTTTCGATCTACACCGAATTTCTTAAATTTGACCGACCGACCGAATTGATCAAAAATTGAAGACATATTTTACAATAATTGGACCAAACTGTTTATAATATGACATTTATTTATATGACATGACAATACCCAAGCAACAAAATAAGTAGGTACTATACTACTAAATAGGTATTACAGGTATATCACTGATTCATTTGTAAATGTAAAATTGAGGAAAAATCTGGAATTTTCGAGTCAAACTCGAACTAATCCTAACCTACAGATTATATTATGATTATGAATTGAACGAACATGTCCATCTACTCGTACATACAAACATGGTTAATTCCCTTAAAGTTTGAATAAAAGTTAAAAAGTTTTAAATGCTTCTTAATCAAAACTCAAAACTAATCTGTATCTGTAATTCTAATCTTAAAACTTACTATGTATAAATAACCTATTAATTTTCAACTCAACAAACTATATTATACAAACAAACCCTTTGAACTTTAGGATTGATTACCTTGAAACTTGAAAGAGATATGAATTAAACAATAAGCTTTATAATTATATTAATTAGGTAGTAAATAGTAATTAAGAAAAAATCATTTGAACATGTAATATGTATTTTGTATGTATAGAATTTAATTGCAACTGGCTATGCTATAAGTAGGGTACCTATTACAATACAATTACATAATTTGTATTAAACGAGTATATACATAGTAAATACATAGTAAATACTCTAAAATTAAATAATAGGGTACTCTGTCTCTGGATACATATTATCCTTTAATAATATTAATGATTAATGATTACTCTAATCGTACCGAACATATTACATATATTATACCTACTTAACTAGCTTAACTAAGTTTAACTTTATTTTATAGTATGGTTATGTATTTTATTGGTAAAAAACCGAAATTTTGGGAAAATTTTTGGGTTTTTGTTTTGGTTCTCATGTCCAAAGCAGAACATGGTCAATTAAGTTCTAATATTTATTAATTACAGTACTATGAGGATCCTTATTCCTTATATTTATTTTCATTACAGTAATCTCATTTCAGTTTTAAAATCCTAGATTTCGTAATACACGAGTAATGTAATGGATGAAACCAGGATCTCAAATTAAAAAATGATACAAGAATACAAACTTTATAGATGCTTTATTTAAACCTAAACAGCTTGATACAATAGTACAAAATAAGAAGTGACAATGGAAAAAACATACAAAATGGTCCCCCTGGTCAACGGTATAAAACCCCAAGTATTAATTGCAATGGGGTTAAGTGAGTTAAAATTTAAATATAAATTAATTATCCCACTACAGTTGACCATTTGCTCCTTTGGAATTTGACCCTGAACTTGACCCCTCTCGTTTTCAATAAAATGATTTGTAACACATCGTGCTATAATTCTATTCACTTGTCCAGCTGAACTATGAACTTGTCCGAGTGTCAAAAAAAGCATAATAATCCGACTAATGAAAGATCCCATGTTACCGAAAAGCATATAACTGTTTTGCCAGTCCAGATTTTGCATTTCTTTAATAGGTAAAAAGATAAGAAAGCAGGTGGAGGCCAAAAGTGCTACCAGGTCGACGAAAAGTAAAGGCCCAAGCTCAAAATTGATTTTTTCAACCATCATTTCAATACCCTGTATAATTTTGATAGTTTTAAAAACTTGATTTTTCTGGCATGGACGACCTGATTCCAAATTTTTCCCCAAATATTCAAATATTTGAACAAATATGGTGGCCAGTGTACAATAGGTCAATTCAAATAATGCATTTCCAGCCCAAATCCAAATAATAATGCAGGATTTTCCAATACTTTGACATAACTTTTGAAAAATTGTGAAATTATCAGTTTTTGAAAGAAATTTTAGAAAATACATAGGATATATAGGACAAGTGTATGAGTGCCATAAAATGAAGCCAATTGAAGTCAAACCTATTAATGTGTAGAGAATGAAGAGACTTTTCAATCGGGATTTGATTTTCATACATAGGCCTGGATTTGTGTTGAAAATATGAATGAGGTCAGCTTGAAGGTCAGCTAAACTGGTGTACAAATGAAGCACTTTTTTTGGGACAAAAATTGTAAAAATAGTAATAACAAATGGTAGGCCAAGGCCACCTCCTATGAATATGCATTGGACAATGATTTCGGGGATATTTTTCAAAGACTCTGTAGAGGATTCGTAGATCATGTAGAATCGAAATGGCAAAATTATTAGAGAAATATAAAGGATATGTAGAAGGGTAAATAAGTAGAGTTTTCCACGACGATCAATTGAAAGACCACCTGCTTCTGAGGTCATTATTTTGAAGGGAAATGACCCACAAATCTGGCTAATCCTTAAAAATATTTTGAAAAAGTACAAGAGGTCAATCTTTTCTTCAGGGTTTTGTTTTATTTTTAAGTCCAGCTCGAATTTTTGAACTTTGTAGAACATTTTTGAAAATTGCAAAATAATTTTTGCAAAAATTGAATTGGAAATGCAGTGGAATTGCAATTTTTATTTGCTTTTATGTGCTATTATGTGCTATTATGCTTATGTAAATTTAGATTAAAATTTTTAATTCGAAACTAATTTCACTAATTTACTAATTAGGTTTAATCTACCATACTCGTATTATATTATTTATGTCAATATTTGGCAAGCAATTTTCTTATATAAAATTAGAAAACACATTTGAATTATTAGATTTAAATTATACCTTCCATAGTTCATAGTTCAGTTAATTTAAAACCAGCCAGACACTTGGACATTTTTAACTGACACTGTCACTGATGACTAATAGCCATTAGTCATGTCATGACACAAAACTAGGGTACCCTACTGATCTTGAGAATGAGTACCTACTAAATGATGAAATATATACCTACTCGTATAAATATATTATCTCCTATATGTATATGTAATTATAATTATGCCATATAGATTGCAAAAAACCGAATTTTTTTGGAAAATTGTGTAAAGAAATTATCACAATTGTTCTAAAAAAACACTGAAATTTGAGTTTAAAATTGTATTACGAGTATTATAATAAAAAACTCATCTTTTTATTGTCTAATAATATCTGAGAATTTACTGGTGAATATTTGGAATGTTTTTTTTAAGATTTAAAACAGTCTGTTAAAATAAAAATGTATCTTGCTTACGAGTACATGCTAATAACTATTCCAGTAGTAAATACCTAGTATTTAACTTCTAAAAATATTTTTTTGACTAATTTAAAATTTTAATTTAAAGTCTGTATTAGAAAAGTCTTTTTGAGTTTTTTATTGGTTTTTTGGGCAATTTTGCTATTTGAAAAATGAAAATAAGGCTGACCTAGAGGTCTGCAAGCTAAAAAAGTGATCCTTTAAAGAAATCTAGTACTTAAATATATAAAAGTCCATTTAGCAAAGGCAATTGCCTGTCTTTCCTTTCTACTCAGAAAAGTCAGATTGCAAATAAAAGTGAATTTTATTATGCACTCGTATGCCTGTTGTTAAAAGGCATTTTTACAGGAAATTCTACAACAAAGAAATGTCTAGCTTTTGTAGATCAAAAGATTTTTTTGTACAAAAAATTCAAAATGTACCTTTTTAATGCTTCACATTCGTAGATCTGACTGATTCAAATTAACTATAAGGTATAACTAAAGTACATTATTAGATAATTGAATTTCACACAAAGCATAGATATAAGGTTCATAAGTATTGTGTAATTAGTACCTACCTATTTTACAATTACCTACTATGCAGTGGTTATACATACTAACTACTAACCTACCTAAATAAGATCTAGTAGTAGTTACAATTGTCTTAATTACGTCGGTTAAAAGGGTACCTTTATAAAAAAGGTGTTTAAGATAAAATCCTACATTTTTGATATTCACGCTAGCCTGACATTAACCTTCGACAGTATAATTAATACAATTTCAATTATACAATTATATCTCAACTATTATTAAAAATTTATAAAGACAAAGACATTTTCCATATTTTGATAAAATCCCATTTAAATTACTCGAGTACAATTTCCCCCAAGACTGTATATTATGTATGTAGGTTAGATTAGACTTGAAAAATCCAATTTTGGATCTTTGAATTTGAGTATGAGGAGACAATGAGATGGGGATTTTTTCCCACGTTATTACCCATTTAAATAAGTGCATCGGGCTTTCCAACATCAAGTCTCAAGTTTATTTGCAAAATAAAAAGTTTTTGATTCTAAACTGCCTTTACATTTTTAATTAACCATAGTTATGACTTGATTTAATTAAATTTAAAGTTTGAGGAAAAATAAGAAGACAATTTGAATATCATATTGTTTAGAATTTTTTCGTCATCATGATGGCTGACTACTGAGGATCGGCATCATCACGAAATAAATTTTTGTACAATTTATTTTTTTAAATATATATTTCCTTATACCTAAAGTATCTATAATAATATTAGTAGGTAGATCTTATAAGTACTTGTGTACTTGTGATTTAAATTGTCAGTAGGATTTTCAATTTCTCATCTGATCCTTTGAAGTTTGTTTTTGATTTTGAAAAGAAAAATGAATATCTTTTCAAGTGTTCCACAGCACATTGCACAGGCTAATGGAAGTGTATCATCAGTAGGGGATTATTTACAATGGGAAAAAGTGGACATCGATTGGTGGAGGATGGAAATTGTCAAAAATTATTCGAAAATTTTATGGCTTGGTTTGGCATACTTGGCTCTCATCACTTTTGGACCAACTTGGATGAAATCAAGAGATTCTTTTAGGCTTAAAAAATCTCTCGTTTTGTGGAATTCTTTTCTGGCTGTCTTTTCAATCTTGGCTGTGGTTAGAACTTTTCCTGAGTTTTATGATCGTTATTCTAAAACTGGTCTACATGGATTGGCTTGTAAACTAAGGTAAGTTTATCATTATACTTGTACTAATCGTAAATCAAATCGATAAAGCTGAAATTTGCAATTTTTGTAAGTTTTATGTGGGTTAGGTAGGTTAGGATTCTTAAACATGCTTTGATATAATTATGTAACAGTAGAGTAATAGAAAGAAGCCTTTATAAGATAAGAGAACACAAGAGCTTCTGTAAAAATCTTTTTGAATGCCTGCAGAAATACAGCACTTTCTCTAAATATCACATTTTTT
>JAQIXA010004417.1:0-11416 GCA_034699045.1 Nanhermannia cf. coronata Gr-Ori-00579 | reverse complement strand
TATGGATACGAAATTTGTGATTTGATTGCGAGATCGTAGTCAAATCAACAGTGATTACGCATTAAGGATATGGCTATTAGGGTAAGTAAATATAGGTAGGTCAATTATTTTACAATTTTCATACCCAATTTTTTAATTTATAAGATGTAGGGTAGGGGTAGGTACTAATATTTTAGAATTCTAAAACTAATTTCTATCTTTCTATCTTTATGCGAAGATTCTTCGCATAAACATGCATATAAGTATAAGTATACTAATAAGAATAGAAATAGATTTCAAAATATGAAAACACTTACCAAAGTAAAATACCATCTTTGACTTTATCGTACAGGCCCTTTCCTTCTGGATCAATCGGTAGCAGATGTTTGAGGTCAGGATCGTGGCCTAAATGATCATTTATCCAGTGTGAGAAAGCCAACTGTTCTTCGACTCGAACTGAATGCGTTGTTCCTTTAATAAAAACGACAAAACACCGATCAAATTAAAGCCATGTATAATAATTTATTTCATACTAACCTTCACTAGAAGCTAGTGACATTCCACCCATAGTTTTCAAATTTTCCTTTTTGGTCACAACTTGTTTGAATGAAGAAGCAACATCTTTCATTTTTAATCCACAACATAACTAATAATCAAAATAAATTTTCAAAAAATTAATAATTTTAACTTTTAAATTTCCCGGAGGAGTAATATATAAATTAATGAAAAATCAGATAGGATAAAGAAAAAGGTTGCTCACATTTTCAAATTCATTTAAAGACAGTTTATTTCTATGCCTCTGATCATCGCTATCAAATTCTTCTATAAGTTGTCGAACTTTCCATGCTGGAACTTTAAATCCAACTTGATCCAGAGCATCTTTTAACTCCGAGCAATCAATAAAGCCGCTTTGATCTTTGTCGATCTATAAAAATATAAATTAGTCAAAATTACTAAAATATGAAATGATAACAAGTATCTGTAGTACTAGTACATAGCTTAGAGATTAGAGATGAATTAATAATATAAAATTAAAAAAAAATAATTTAGTACTCTTTCGTCACTTATAGTCTGCCTAATTTCCTTTAAAACTTCTCTTCGGTGTTTTACTAATTTAATTCCTTCCATATCAAGGAAATAAGGCGACTGATTATTTTAAAAAATAATCCAAAGAACAAGAAATATTGTTACAATCAATGCAAATCTCGAGTTACTCATGATTTTGAAGTATTTCGATTTTTTGATATGAGAAATTAATAATGTTAAGCCTCTGAATGAAAAATGAAAAGTCTTTGTGCAGAAAATCTACCCTTTTATACATGACATCCCGAAGATAAAAATGTCAAGTGGAGGTCTACTTATTTGTCGAAATGTACCTATATACTAAATAGGTAGGAACTGTAGGACGGCATACATGACACATTATCATATTACATAAATATCATATTCATAATAATCATAAGCATAATAGATAAATCCCTTCATCGGATCATATTTCAAAAAATGAAATTGAAATAAATATAAACAGACACGAGCTATTAGATATCAAACTTCAACAAGAAAATAAAGCCCTCATTCTATTTTAATAATACCGAAATAAAAATAGAAACAAAACAACTATTAATATATGGAATTGGAATTAGAATCTCTATATAGGACTAAAGTACTAGCAGGTACATATTTAAAAAAATCCGACATAGAAATAAAATATAAAATGCATTTAAGCACGTGTCGCGTGTGGTATTAAAATCATAACCACTTGTTGAAGTAGGTAATTTGAAGTGAACAAAAAATCAAATCCTTTTATAAAGTGAATATCTTTTATACAAACTTTAGTAAGATAATAGGAGCATATATCTGTTAAAAGAATGCTTTAAAAATCATTTTTAAGTGTAATGTGGATGAGCAAGGATAATTGAATCTTTTTTGAATAAAAAATAATGGTTTAAAAAAATATCTACCTAGATCCTAAAGAGAATTGAAATCTGCAAACTAACTTGACACATGACTTGGAATGGAATACAAATCAACCGAGGTCGAAAAAGAATGGGAAATAAAAATAAAATAACTACCTACCTACCTACCATACCTACAATATTTTATTACATTATTTTCTAAATTAAAACCTAAAAATACAGTATATATTAGGTATGTAGGTACCTACTCTAAACAATAATATTAGGTAATTTCAATTATCGGTACCTATATTGGGTTTATAATGTAGATACTTATACCTAAGTATTTTAGCTTTAATTTCCTTGAAACTTTAAATTGAAACTAAAGAAGCATACAGATATACTTTTAATATGTGTGGTACACAGAACTATTTAGTACATTATACATCATATCCATATTTTTTATGCATTAGGTAGGTAGGTATTTTAAATTCATATTCTAAATCAAGGTTTATACTGGCAATTAAAACCTCAAACCAATAATATAATATGAAGGTAACATAACTGAATTTTAATTATTCAGCAAAAACAACCTTATTTATTACAAAGAAAAATAAAGAAAATTTTATGTTGCAAAATCAAATAAGAAATAAAGATAAAATCTTTACTATTGGCATTTTCCTGAACGCAAAAAAATTGTCGACCTCATTATATAATTATTACAAAAAGAAAAGGGTAATATTTTAAAGGCAGAATTCTGCTGCATTTTACTTAATAAAAATCAGATCAAATTCAAAATATACTTAATAATATGGCTAAATTTCTTTTTGCTCTTATTATTGTTAAACTTAAATATGTATGCTGTCAAAATAGAATACTCACATATCGAATCGTTAAATAAAAAATTAGTTCTTTTCCTTTGTTTGTACTGATTTATGTACTAATGTACTTTACTTATTTGAAAATATCTTTTTAAGTGAGAAAAGTACAATTTGCAATAAAAAATAATATTTAAACTTAAAAAGGATATAATATTAGTACAACTATTTTATTTCAGATTCAGAACGGCATGCTATCCATTAAAAGTTAGAAAATAACTTTGCATTTTCAATTTACATATTTTGCATCTATATGTCTACTACTAATACTATCTGTAACTACTAACCAGGTGCCATATAAAATTCAGATGTAGATGTAGATGTAATGTACATACTACTATACAGATATAAAGATTTCCTAGTTCTACATAGGTATCTTAAAAAACAAATATAACCAGATCCAAGCACAAATAGCATTATTTTATGTGTATCCTTAATTCTTGCACTTTTGCCTATCCTTTCTATTCTTCCTTATATAATACTTGAATTTTTTTTTAGCTTTAATTTTTTTAAAGGGTTACATTCCGAAAAAGGAAACCTTAACTTGACTCTAAAACTCAAATTATCTCCACCCATGCCATTCAATGCAAAATGCATCTACATTATTCAACTAATCTGCCCTGGCCCAGCTTCAACTTTGACGTTATAAATATTTTTGGTTCAAATAATTCCCAAATAAAGCTTTTTCCAATATAATATAGTTTCTAACTTCTAACCTAAGATAATTTGACCATGAACCCACCCTTTTTACCACAAGCTACAAAATTTTTAAGAATAATTCCATTTGTTTGATATCATTGTACAGTATAGAGATTACAGTTTTCTACTCTAAAAAATATTTCTAATAAATACTCATTTGCATTAATTAATTTAATAACTATATTCAGATCATAAAAAGGTTATATTTTTAATGATTTTGATATTACATATAGATATAAAAAAGTCAATATATTAAGTTCTTTTAAGTAAGTAAAATTAAGTGAATAAAAGAATATATAAGTGTAAAAGTTACAAATCTAATGTACCTACATATTAAATTTTAATTACGAAATCCTAAAAAGTAATTAATAAAATATTTCGTCTTTTAAATATTTGAATACTCAAATCCCAACCCAAATCAAGTCAAAACACCCTCTTTTTTAGCATATTACTATTTATTAATTTTTAGGTACCCTACTATTTGGCATTTGGCTCTGCATTTTGAGATCGTATAGCAAGCCCTTTTAGGTTTAAACTTTTTTAATTTATTTTATGACATAATTAGTAATATAATATATGAAATGAATTACAATTTATCTCTTGTTTTTCTAATCTCAACACTCAAATTTGTCAAAGTACGAATATTACCCATTAACTATAAAAATATGCTAAAATAAATTACATATTCAGAAACAACTCTGTCTATGCTGACTGTAGTTTGGTGTATGACTAGTGTCTAGTAGGTAGCAAGTAGGAATTTAAAATGAGAATATAAATATGCTGTACTTAAAGTATGTAATCTATGTATGTACATAGTACATACTTATATTTAGCAAAATATTTGAAGGACATAAAACATTTGCCAAAAAATGAAATTCAACAAGGTAAAGATAAATAATATTTTCGCAAAATACTGATAGAAAATATGTAATATGCATTTTTTATCTCGTATCGAAGAGTATATGACCTGAACTGAAAAAATAGGTAAATATCTGATTAATAATGTAAATCATTTAAAAATATGTAAATCAATAAAATAATACCGATACAGATCAGATTTCTATTTGTACAAGTAAGTACCAGACAGGCAAGGTATGTATTTAGTATGCAGTATGATAATGATATAATCTCCAGATAATCAAAAGAAAAGGACAATGGCTCATGCAAATTTAGAAAAGCATTTCTATTTCTATTTTACTATCCAATAAAACCTACATAATATGTACTTTGCCTTTTGCTACTGAGGATATAAATATAGAATATAGATAATATAAAAAAATTCTGGCTCCAGGAGGATAATTCTAAGCATCTGACATGAAATAAACACGAATGTATATTAACATATTTAACTCAACAAGTATCAGTATCAGTACGAAGTATGTACCTAATAGATAGGTAGTTACCTAATAAATAGATAGTAGGTACCTACTACTAAAAGCCATATGAATTATTATCGAGGAGTCGGTAATAAGTAATATGTACAACTATTATCTAGATATAGAATGCAGAAATAAACTCAAAGTTTTGTCGACGAGTTTCCTTTTTTATTCTTATTCAATTTAGTACCTATCTAACTACTCGTATATTCAGCAAAAAGTGAACTTTTTATTCTCCTACTACTATATTACCTTCAGTTTGTATTAATACTGATTTTGATTACTGAATCTAAATCTTCTATTCTTATATAGGTACCTACTACTTTATTATTCTCAACCTCTTCCGATAACAATGATATAAATCTATCCAGCGTTCTCTTTAACTCAATTTTTAACTTACAATCACGACACCACTAGTCTTGTAAAAGAAATCTCTAATCTAGCCTCTCGGCAAAATGATAATAAAAATAGATATTAAAGAAAATAAAAGCTAAATTTATCTACACTCTCTCTCTCTCTCTTCTCATTACTATTTCTATATTGCTAGACTATGTACGGTCCTTTTCTTTTAATATCAAGAATCAAGTAGGCACTATAGACTATCTATTCAAATCTATTGTATCACATAAGAGCAAAATACCTTTCTATTTATCTTGAGAAGAATGAGATATTTGAAAATTGATAAAATAAAATGAATAGCCTCAATTTTATATATCTACTACTAATAGAATTTATAAAATCAAGGTATGAATATCAAAATGCATAGTACATGAAATAGTTATTTGCAAAGGATACCTACCTACGATATTTCCCTGATAAAATTCGTCTGATTTATGATAGTACAGATAGTATAATTTATTTTATAATTGTACTAGATATTATAATAGATTATAATATATACTATTATTATTAAAATCAACCAAAACTGATATGATACTGATAGATATCAATAAATTTCATCAACTGAATTACAAAATTTGATTTGAATTTTAACCATTTTTTCAAAACAGATGTAGAGACCTTCAATAATAATCAAATATTTGTAATAATGAAATAAGATATCTAAGTAATGTACATATTAGTAAATGAGAGTATGACATGTTCAAATAAAAATGTCAGATTATATTCACGACAATGAATGATAAGATAAGTAAAAAAGCAGTTGGAGCCGACGAGTTATTAATCTAAACCAGCTCTGAATCTGAATTTATTATTTTACCTCGAACTCATTCCCATTTCCACTTAATAGACTAATTACTAATTCTAATTACATTTTACATACACACAATAGTAAGTATTTAAAGGTTTAAATACCAGTAATATATAGACTATTAGCTTAATGATTGTATAATAGAATAGATAATACTACGTGAAGGTAATATCAAAATCAGAAATTCCTAAAGAGATAAATAACACATTAATTGTAAGTAAGGTATATAGATAGTTAGTAGGTAAGTATCTAATTACTAATTACATTACTTACTTATACTTACTAGGTACTTACCTAAAATATTTATGCTTTTACTTTTATACCATGTTACTCGTCACATAAATAACGAACATACCTATGCATACAATGTAATTAGTTATAGGTAATAAGTAATAAGTAATAAGTAATAGGAAATATCGATAAGAAATCTAAAATTATCCAATCAATCAGTATAATTAAAAAAAGTTATTGAAAAATAAAATGCAAAATATAAAAATAAAATTAAAAATCCAAATAAAAATCGTATAAATATGTAAAACAAAAATTGATAAATGGATATACTTTTCATTTACCTAAATGCTTTAAATAGTAGGTATCCGTATCCATCATTTTTAAATTTTATTAGCATTTCAAACTAAAAACAATATTAGGTAAATGATAAATGAGAAACCTTTTTAAAAACTAGCTATGTATAATATAAAATTCAATTTTGTTTGTTTACCCTATTCTTATTAGTCTTTTATTTCTCAAAAAGCTAATGATAGAATCTTGTTTTAAAAAATGGACCAAAACAGAATAACGTATTACCAATATTAAAATCTAAACCATTGTCAACCTTTTGAATCATCAACATGAAAATGAATGAGGCAACAAATAATAAAGGCGTGCCCCTTTCCCCAAAAAATCTTCGTCGAGAGGAAAAGTATGTATAAGTATATACCCTACCTATACTATTATCAAGGTGAGTCATCTTTTACTTAGCCAACTTATAAGTAAGAAACGATTAGTCATGCATGATTTTAACTTAACATCTCGTTCAAAACTAAACCTTAAGTAATTCTTAATCTTTGTACATTTTTTAAATGGTTTTCTATTAGATTTTTATCCTTATTATTACTCCCGCAGAGAATGGAAGCTAGCGGCGAATGTAGATTCTGAGATTTCAGAAAAAATCCTGAGCTCGAGATTTCTTGTATGCCAAACAAAAATTGTGCTTGTATAGTCGTACTCGTACTGTACTACAAGTATTTTTTATTTATGCACTCACAAACAAACAATGCATGCAATGCAATGTGCGTTTGTTTTGTAATTGTAAAATGTACTAGAAGATAGATAGAAAAACTCGAGTTATACTCACTCTCACTTTCAATTTTCTTATGAAAGATGTACTTAATGTTCAACTAATACCTACATATTGTAAAAGTGTACTAACTGTATGCACTTATACTAATAGGCCATAAATAGGGATAAAATTAATTAACATTTATTTAAATATTTCTTATAGTCTACCAAGGGTTGAGCCGACCCTAAAATAAATGATCCTAATGTTAACTCGTATACCGGATGGGTTTGCAATTTTTACCAATACATATATTGAGAATTGAGAACCCAACTTGAGAAGAATCTCTACTTTGAAAACCAAGGCAAGGCAGAGGCAGGGGTAGTTTGATAAACCCTTTGGTTTCATTTACTTATGCACATGTTACACACTTCTACTGTCAACAAGATACCCATTATTCATTTCGTTATAATCTATCTTACACTAACTTATACTATAACTGAATTAAAAACGCAATACGAAGATTTAATTTTTTTACTATCTGTATAAATTATGATTATGATTATGATGATTATCTATTTTTATCTAATGTAAAAAATTGAACTAATTCTGCTCTATCTTAACTTTTGTTATATTTATAAAGAAAATATTTTTTGCTTACCACTTCGAATGCTTCACGTAACTCTTGTCTTTCATCGGTGCTAAGTTTGTCTGGGGTTGTCGTTCTTCCGTTATGCTCCATTGTAATTTGACACTTTGAATACAAGCCCGTAAACAGTAGGTATACTATAAATATCGCAATAGATCCAATGAGAAATATTCCAAATATTAACTTGTAGTAGTAGGCTTATTTCTAAACTTGCTTCTTGATGAGGTTACAGTGACAATCACCACCGAAAAGTTAAATAAAACACTGAAAAAAATAAGCAAAAAGAATAAATAATAAAGATTCGAGTACTAGTTAGTGGTTTAAATGTATAGAAAAATTTATGATTCTATCAAATAATAACAGTAGGTACAGGAGAGCAAAAACAGAATAAACTCTCACCAAATGTACAATCGAAGACTGACGACGTCGAGTTAGGATATTGTTACTCTTATCCTTGTTAAAGTATATAATGTTATATATTACGAGGGCGAGAACGTAGCTATCTCTAATCATGTTTATGCTATATTGCTTATTGCATTGTATGAAGTATGAAATGAATAATACCTAATAATTTTGCAGTGCTATAGGGCTCCCACACTCTTTTTTACAGATTCTGAATTCTGATCCTACAGCTGAATACAGAATATTTATTATAAAGTAGGTACTGATACTGACAAACTCAAAACCAACCCCAATATTAAAATACCTACAGTGTAATGTATAAATTGTGGTCAGCTTGAAGTGATTTGACAAGTTTGAGAGCCGAGTTACTATTATATTTATATAAAGTACCTACAGAATAATTTAATATACTATGGGCTGGATATATAAAACACATAGTAAATACTTCATAATAACTAAAATTATATTAAATATTATTACATATTACAGTACGAGTATAATTGGTATCTGATATCTGGTATTGGTATTAATACTTGTTTATTGTGTATAATAAAATAAAATATCGAATAATATATTATACTTTAATTATCAAAATTTAAATCATAGGCAATAGTTTGAAGAAAAATACTGGTAAACCATGTTTCCTTTCCTTTCCTTTTGATTATTATATTTGAACGAGCTAAGCAAGCTCACCAAATTGACTTATATTTCAAGCCGTCTTAAAAATTTCTCGAAAAATTTCTAAACTTTTCTGAGATCGAAATAAGTGATCTAGATAGAGTTTGAAGTTAAATAAAAATACTCTGATGATTAAAAAAGTTATATTTTAAGCACCAGTTCTATCTGTTAAAATATGTCAAAATCAAAGGTCGCTTGTGAAAGTAATGATTTTTAGCAATTCATTTATTTTGCTCGCCTAATTTATAAAAACTGTGAGAAAAGTTAAATAAGGCCTAGTTTCTTACTCTTATTAGATATTACTGACTGACTATTAATATTAATTTAATATTTACTTTTTATAATTTACTTAACCGGTACTAGTACAATTTAATAATATAATAAGAAAGCTTTGAAATTAACTACTACGGAACGGAGTATTACTACTACCTTATTAATTAGGTATGAAACAACACTACCTAATTAATAACTTATTTTAACTTTAACCAACTTATACCTATAAAAATATCTATTCAGCTTCAGCTTGGTTAAAATAAACTTGATCAGAAAAAAATTCTAATTCTATGCTAAGTTCAGTTAACTTGAACTGATAATTTGTATTAAAAAAATTATATCAGTTCAGTCATAAATAAAATGTAAATGCAATGTAATGTACCTATCTAAATCTTTGAGTGGAATAGCAGAACTTTTTAATGTGTCAACTTGTATCAACAAAATTGATTGTTGATTCTGTTCTGAACATGAGTAGAGTACCGAGTACCAATTTGACTTTTCACTTCACAACATCTTACTAATTATCTAAATTACTCATCCTCAGTAGAAGAGTAGGTTATTAATTATTATAGAATTAACGATTCTTATGGAATGACTATAACTTTTTAAGTTATATATTACAATTACAATTACCTGAAAGTATAGTGGTAGGAAATTAATAACTAAATAGTAACTAACCATAAGTTAAAGTATAGGTTAATGAAATGACGATACAAAGGTGAAATCATTGAATAATGAAAAATATAAAGACCTGAGCTGAGCCGGAATTAAAAGTTCAATGTTTATCGTATTGTACAGGGTGATTCATATATCTATGGGGAAAAAGTTCTTATAGTATATATAATTTTCGCCATAGATATATGAATCACCCTGTATATTGCATTGTCAAGTAAGTATAAAGTATATGGCATTAAAAATATGTAGGTAATAGTAATATGTAAATACCTATGACTATGCTATTACAAATCCAACACTAAATAAGTCAATATGACATGACAAAGGGAGACCAATAGGTGTAAAAATAATGATAAATTAGTTTGGAATTTGGAATGTGCTTTTAAAATTTCCTTTTAGTTTCACAACAATAACAATATTAACAAGTAATAGATTGTATAATATTAGTAATCTCTTAACCTTAAGTTTTTGTGAATCCTTTATTTTAATTAACAATTCCCTACCACAAATTCATTCATTCATGTCATGAATGACTCATGATAAATAATGTCACAGTCATATAAATATAAAACTTTAACTTATTATATCGTTTGGCTCGTTTGGTTAGTAAATTCAAAATTCTCAAATAAACTAAAATAAGTTTGTTTTGTATTTGTACTATCTGTATTTTTAGGATAGTTTAACGAAGCATAATTATGAAATATGAAAATGCAATTTAGAATTATTTAAAATACCTTCTCCTTCTACTATATGAGCAAATGAGCTTGAGCCTCTCTGAACTCTGAAGTATCTAGTGTGTACTCGTATTACATAACCATACCATAAATGGAAAAAGTCAATAATCTAAAATAAGCTAATGTACAAAATGAGCAATCATAGATCTATTGATCGTTAAATAATTGGTAATATTGGAAAACTATTAGATAGAGTTTATCTATCGTGTAATATAGTATCAACTTATCAATTATTGAAATTCTCTATGTCTATTTTTCAGTTTATCATAAGTACCTATATAGTTTATCGTTTAAAATTTAATAATACTTTGACATTATTATTATTAGAAGTAATAAGTAATAACCCTACTATTAAACTAAAACTAAAATACTTATCGTTAATCGTTATTGCACTATAATAATTAGTATTTAATTTACCATCTTATTCTTAGATTTAGAATGAAATGAAAGAAATAAATATGATTATTACCATAAATTATAAACTAATCAAATTAAACTAATCAAACTTTTATTGTAGATCTTGTTTTTTGATTACCTTTTTTATTTCTATTTTCCAGAACAGATCCAGGACCAGGCAAGCTCGTGGACAGCCAGGCAGGAGAAAAATATTGTCAAATTACCAAAACTAAAATCATCAACAATAGAACTTGTAGAAATGATTTTAATCAAAAATCATTTAATAATTACTA
>JAQIXA010004416.1:0-11416 GCA_034699045.1 Nanhermannia cf. coronata Gr-Ori-00579 | reverse complement strand
CATCATTTACAATTTTTTAGTAAATTATTTTTTTATGTAAACTTGTTGGCTATGTGGAAAGGCTTTTGTTGCGAACAAGTTTTACGTAAAACTTTTTCTAGAAAATTTTTCTGTGGAAAACCTCAAATGACATTTTGAGTTTTTTTAGCTAAAACTTTTAGCTAAAACCTGTTCGGTAAGCTTATATGGAAACCCAGCTTAATTCTAAGTTGAATTTCACCCTTATTTTGCCATATAAATGCTACTACTATGTGTGTACTTAAAGTATATGGATTTTACCCCCCAATTTGGACCACTCCAATTTCTGAATCTCCGTCCATCTATTTTTTTCTTTTCGAGCATCCATCAGATTTCCAAAAACTCAACTCAAACCTCCATATACTAATGCTTAGTATTTATTTACAAAGTTATATTGCCACCAAACTATATAATCTGTACTTGTATACCTACCTACTATGTTTTCTTTATCCGAATGACATACCCTACCACAATATCTCTCAAGTTCAGTTCTTCACCCTATGTTGCTTCTGTTCAAAAAATCGTTACATAAGTATGTGCATGCATGTGAAGCATGTATGTATGTAAGTACGAGTATATAAGGGTTTTTTTCTCTCTTTAATAATATAAAACTGCTTGTACAATTCTTGAAACTACTCAACTTCCACCCTTCTTCAATCCAATCCAATTCAATGCTCATGTCCTGCACTTTGAACAATTTTCAAAATCACCCTTCGATTTCGAAAATTCGAAAAGACCATTACCTATGTATCTAGATGGACTTCGTAATACTACTTACTAGTTAGACAAAAATCACCCGATGATGTCATTTGGCACGGATCGATAGGGTTCAAATTGCTTTAATTGCCCTTCTCAAATGCCCGGAATATCTACTTTACCTACCAGTACCTACCAGTAGTATCTACTACAAGTATTCACCCTAACCTCTGAAAAAAATTCAAAATTTTTCTTATTCATAACCTTATACTGATAGATACAGATATTTAACAGTAGGTACTTGAGATATTGATTAAAGATGAACACATACTTAGGAAATGACAATTTTTCAAATTGCAGATAAGTATCTAGGTATGTATTAGTGTGATAATGATAGGTACTTAAGATTCAATAAGTATTTGATCTTTTGCCTGGTCAAGTGACAATTTTAATCATTTTTTTCAGTTGACATAAACCGAAACAAGATAAATACCTAATTGAGATTTTTGGGAATATTTTCAATTTTGAGTAAATATGGAAAAGGGTCTTCTATACTCTATGTATTCCTTTTTCCTAACGCTGACGATAAGTTGGTTGCAAGGCTTGCATAGCATATTTTTTAGGTAGGGTACTTGAGCCAATATTCGAATATTACACATTATTTATTTTATCTTAAGTAAGTAAAGAAGCAGTGAGTTAAGAACCATCGAGTCTCGTCATCAACGGATGTTGGTCAAGGGCAAGATTTTTGGATCAAAACAATGTAATAAAAGGAAATCTTTTAGAGTAGGAAAAAGGGACCACTTTTCTACACGCACTATACAGTATATTTATTAAGTATGTATGTATATTTGAACAACTTCATATTACGACTAGTATACTTTGAGTATATTACTTTAAAATTTTAAAGTATGCAGTAAGTGTCAAATATGTACATAATATGAGATCTTACCAAGTGATTTGATCCTCAGACTCGAAACCTTTTACAAGGAAACCTTCTTTAAACTTGACGAAAAAGCTCAAAAAATCTCCAATATCAATGATACATAAAGCCTACAGATACCTAATTGTAAGTATTAGGTGTATTTTTTGCCTCCATCTCCATCATCTCATTTAACTTGATGGTATGGACTTTAAAATCAAAATGTACAATATATAAGGCAAATAAATTGTACTATCTAACCATAAGTACCAATATGCCTAGTATGTATTATCCGTACTTATAATAGTACTACATAGTAAAATTGTATCTCTATAAAGATACAATATAAAGTCCACTTCAACCCAAATCTATCAGTTATGTGATTTCAGCTTCTCTCCTCATGATTAAAAGCATAAATAAATATAAAATCTAGCCTACTTATACCTACTACTACTTATCCAATTGTCCAAACAAATATTCAATTGACTTTGACCAACTACAGTAGAAACTACAGTTTAAATACTGTAGTATTATATACGAGTAGTCCGATCCTTTCCGGTCAGTTGACTCAATCATCAATAAATTTTGATTGTTGTCGACGAAATCACACTACTGCCCTACCACAACTGAATAACAAGTGGCATATTGTGCTACTAACAAAAACTACTACATACTCGTACCTGAACCTGTCATCATTATCACCAGAAAATAGGTCAAAATCATCAAAAATGATAAATTTGTACAGATTACAGAACAAATATCACAGTCTGATATCTTTATATAATTGTACGAGTACAAGTAATTTGTGTAAAGATAGAAATACTGGTAGAGTATGTCAATGTCAAAGGGATATTTGAATAATTCCTCAAAAAAAATAGAAAAGAAGAATCCTGCTGGAAATTTTGTATGCAAGTCTTATTTCAGTCTAATTTGAAAAGCTATCAGGAAATTCATATTACATACTTACCGTATCGTATTGTAAGTAATCTTTTCATTTGAACTTTAGCTCTGTACACTAAAATAGTATAATATAGGAACCTAGTTGTTTTTGTCAATATAGATACCTTCAAATACTAGGATATTATTATTTTTGTACTCGTACAATTTTATCAACCAAATATGTTTTTAAATACACCAAGCTTTTCCAGGATTTGCTTAATGAGAGTCTCTCTTTTAGTACCTTATCAATACTCAATACGTACTTCTCATGCTTGAATAACTAAATCCACTAGAGATAATAGAATGTGGAAAATATGTAAAATTTTATATTTTTTTCTAGCAAAAAATGGTCTACCAAAACCAATATCAGTATCAGTAGTAGGTACTTACCCTGCTATCTGATCGGATCTGATACTCGTATTACTGCAGATTGGATGTTATGTAGAAAGGATTTGTTTCGGCTCTCGGCTAATGGGTACAAAAGATCGACTCACATTATTTATTGCAGGACACGCAAATTATTGAAGGTGCATTTGTCTCGAACATATCAATAGTATACATGTACATATTTAGATATTTTATTTTATTCAATTTGCTTATGAAGTTTTCGGATATGGATATGAGACGAGGGCTGTCCACACGACAACTATTATATTAAAATAATCCCTCGAAGGACATACAAGTACAATTATGATTATTTTTACATCTCTCCATCTTTTTTTTCATGAAAAATGCAGGAAAAAGTCGTTGATGACTTATGATCCGTGGTGAGAGTATTCTACATAATATAATATGTATAAACTACCTATACTGGGTTCGTAATAGTGAGTAGAGAGAGGGTGATCAGAAAAAAGAGACCCTTTACTTCATTTTTATATTTTTACATTTTTACATTTTATCCTCCCGGTTAAATCAACCTATACTTGTACTTGTACACATGGAATCTGGACATACTGAAAAATACACAAATATTCAGTATAAAACATATTTACATAATAATAAAGATACTCGCACATTTATGATTAGGATTTGAAATAGAGAGAAAGAGAAAGAAACTAAATCCTTTATTATGAGTAGATTAGATATTTTCTGATTAATAATCTGATTTAAAAAAAAGTCTATAATAAAAGTTTACTCGTAAAGTATGAATTTGACTTATTGTTCGACTCAAAAACTACAAGGTAAGTACTAGTTAAAATATTCAAGTTTGATTAATTTAAATAATAACTAAGGACTTGAATTTACATATAGTGCTAAAACTACAAGTATCTGTATAGGTATTGGTATCTGTAGTTAATAGGTAAAATGAAAACTTGTGATAATTTGTAACTTGATTAGATGATAGTTATGTGATGAGTAAATCGGTTAACTCTGAAATCTGATGATCGTTATATTATGTAACAACTCAAATACAGAGCTCAAATTCTCTCTAATAATAATAATAAAATATTTGTTATGTTTGAGATTTTTGTGAAAAAGTGAGTATAGTGAAGAAGGGTGTGGATGATCCTTTTTTTCCCTTTTTTCTACACACTCACATTTATGGAAATCAGGAACCGGAAGGCTATAAGTACAGTAATAGTTAGTAATCAATACTACAAGTAGTAGTAGATATTAATATTATACAAAAAAGCAGTCAGTCCGTCTACCCCATTACATTACATAACCCAAAAAATCTGTGTAACAAAAAACGACCGTAAATTCCACTCTTGCATACATATTAGATATAAGTTTTAGTATGTATAGGTAGGGCCACTTTATCCAAAAATACCTATATATGAAGGTACATAGGTACTAAAAGTGGTATAAGGGTTCAAACAATTGTGTCAATACCCTTTTAAGGGAATCGAAAAGAAAAGGATCGGTTAAGCTGCTTTTACTTTAAAATTTTAAATAAAATATATAAGTACTACTACATACTACTACTGTGATATTAGGATTCACAACCCCCTAAAAATCTAATGGGAAATTCTTAGCAAAAAGAGTTTGAAAAAGTTTTGAAAGGAGTTAAAATTTTTCACTTTTATTAGAAAAATAGAATCTTTTTACATTCCGGTATGAAATGCGTAATAATAGGTAGGTGCCCTTTAAGGATTTACTCGAGTCTTTATACTTTTTCAAGTCAAAGGTAAGTAAGTACCTTATAACTGTATGTAAGGGTTCTTTCATTTTTTTCATTGCATCACACATGTATAATGTAAAATGTAGTAGTATGTAAGTACCATGGATATTTATGATATTATTCATTCCATCAAGCACATGCACACACACAGATCAAAACCAATAATAGAGGTTGGGCTCGAGCCGTCCCAAGTCAAAGGGAACATTATGCCAGGCTTCAAAGTTTTTTATCATGAAATATTATGTGATTAGCTCGCACAAGAGACTAACTTGTAATCACCCTGAACAGTGTAAATGTACCTTATAGGCATAGGACATATATACTTTTATGTACCTACTAATATTTGTAACTACTGGTTTTCAACCAATTTACTAACCGAAAACGAGAATCCTACGCGTATCACAGCATCAAATGGTAAAAAACATAAAAAAATATCAATATTCTATAAGAATAGGGTACAAAGATACAATTTGTCCTATCACTAATGGACATTTTAATCCAGCACAATCTTTTTCTTATTTAGTAAAACTCGCTAATGATTTTGGATTGACATTTACATTAGCATTGTTTTGTTACTTATGGCTAGATAAGGTTATTAAATTCACTATTCAACTTATTTGATTCATTAAATTTGATTAAATGTAATTGTTGTGAATATTATTTTATAATTTTGTCTCTTGTTTTAAAATAGATAGTAAAAATGTTATATTTTTGATTATTTGTCATTTGATTAAAACAGTATTATTCCTTACTAAGGTTGGAGTACTCTACCTATTTGTATATACCTATATATAGGTAGAGATTTAAATGGGTAATGTGTGTATGTTCACATGATATTTGTATTAAGTCTTATGGACGTAAAATAAAACATGTAATGTAAGGTAAGTACAATTTCCCCGAGTTGTTTGTCCAATCTAATCGGGTATTAAGGATCAAGATCTGCAGATGAAGGATTTCAAGGAGGCTAAATATAAATGTGTAGGTAGTATAAAAATAAAATCTAAAAAGTTCATTCATTGAATCCGAGGGACCCTGCTGAGGGTCGACCGCCTTCACAGTTCTTTATATGTATTTTATGCATTAAGTACGCCCTCATATGGGCACGCGTTCATTACATATGAAGTATGTACACGTATGTACTAGAAATGTACAGTGGTACTTATATCATGCCTATTTATAGTCTCAGAAGCCACTCTTTATTTCCTTCAACTGTGACCAAGAAAGCCCTTATTAATCCTCATAAGTACCTACATGACTGAATCCCATCCATTTCTTATTCTATATTTCTTAAATTCCTTAGGTCAACTTATCACAAGATTAAATCTTAACATGCTTTTACAGAGATACAAAATTGCCAAAAATTACCAATTATTTTATAATCCAGACTTGTTTTTTAAATTGTAGGCTCAGTTTAGATAAAAAAGCTGTATTTTGAAGTTCTACATACCAATTTTATTGAGTTCAGAAAATGCCTAGATAGCTTAAAAAACTTTAACTACGAGTATATATTTCTAAAATTATAATGTAATAATATTGATACTCAAAATGGCTTGATATTTCCTGAAATATCAAGAAATCCAGTGGTCAACTAAGCAAAACTAACAATAGAAATTTAAGATAAATTAGATTTAACGACCATATATACTATCTTTCAAATATTTTAATGGTCAACCCGTTTAAATCCCAGTTTATATTTTAGGAATAATGGGACAGTTATTTTGTGGGTAACCATTCATTACTTTCTTTACCTTTCTTGGATTTATTCACAAAATGAAAACAACAAGTATTTGTATTCTATTAGTTCTATAGATAGACAGCTAGATAGATAGATAGAAGTTTTAAACCTTTTCAATTGATAATAGCAGCAGACAAACAGTTAGTTTGGTGATCAGCAGGAGGGACTTACATTTTTTAGACTTAAAAATGTGAAAAAATTAAAGAAGTAGAAGGAGGAAATCTCAGGTAAGTAAAGTATCTATACCTATCTACTAGTCTGATAGGGATAGGTAGGCAGGTGTTGTTCAAAATTTCGAAAATTTCAAGCAAAAGGGAAAAAAAGGTTTAGCTCGGATTTGCTTTTCTACATAACATAAGTAAGTAAAGTAGTAGGTAGGTAAGTGAGTATTTTTTGGTGAATAATGGATTACATTTGAGTAAAGGACTCTTTGATGGATATCTTATGCCTTCAAAATAATAGAATATGCCAAATGCTAAAGGTCTAATAAGTTAGTAAGTAAGTATAGAAATGCTTATATTCTAATATTCAGGGCCTGCTGAGGATTTTGGATTTTTGAGGAAAGGGAAAAGGGTCTATTTTATTATTATTATCCAAGTCCTGCACTTTTGCTTTTGCTCATTCTTATTGCTATAAGTACCATAGTACTACCCTATACATATGTATTACATTATTGGTTATATACCTATATTATGTAAGACTGTGTACTGTCGTCTTAGCATTTTTCCATTTGTGATTAAATATAGTGAAATATTTTAAATATGCTATAATACATACATAGGTATATAGGCAAAGTCTCGAGTCCGAGTCCTGTCAATCACAACTATTACAACCCAAAAAAAGAGAAGAAAAAAAGATAAAGAGCAAAACCGAACCTAGGTGAAAACAACTCATGTGGAATTGGTCCCTTTAATATAACCAACTACTAGTAGGAACTACTGATATAAAGCATTGCAAGATACAATATTATAAAGAATCCTTGGCCTCTAAACTGGTTTACTGAATAGTCAATAGTCCAACCAAACCCTTGATCATCAAGTCTTATGTAAGTAAGAAAAAGAGAATATTTTGGGTTTCTTTAAAACTGAAAAAATCTAGGAAAGGATCGAAGGGCTTCAGAGGGTATATGTATAGATACGAAAAGCTCTACCTAAAAACTCAAAGGGCTCATTTTCTACCAGTTAAACACTGTAAAGTACTCGAAAGTAGTAATGTACCTACCTACATACTTCTATTTATTATTTATACCGAATTGTACCGAAATACATGAATAAGCAATTTTTACATCCTCCTGTTCATTCCTAAGCTGAGCTGACCTACCTTTATTTTAATGCATCTAGATCTAGACAATAATAATACTCGTACTTAAACATAGCTGGGTATTCGATATTTTTTCCACTTTTTTTCAAAATTATTTGTAAAGTAATGCAGTATTTACCTACAAATATTGTTTTCTGACATATTTTCTGATATAAAAGCATTTTAAAAACATTAATCACAACTATGTATAACCCTTAAAAGACACTCGAAAACAAAAATACGTCAAGATATCTACCATACAATCTGTATTTATGTTAGCAAATTTATACTGTATAGTAGTAGCTTATATAGCCGATTTTAGGAAAGTATCAAGTTTCAATTAGGTAGATAGTATGTATGTATGTATGTATGTATGTATAGAAATTGAATTGCTATTTTTAAGCTAAACTAAACTAATCGTATTATTGAAGAGCTTAAAATAGAAAACTTATTTCCGGGTTGAAGAGTTAAAAAGAAATCAACAGCTTTCAATGAAAAGGATTTTTTGAATAGAAAAGGGTAATAATACCTATGCATATCTATGTTCTACTTTTACAATAGTAGTAGTACAATACCATTGTCAAAATTTGTCAAAATAAAGCAAGGGAAAAATTTCTCATTCACAGTTATCTATTAGTACTTACGATTAGAGTACATACTACTCGTATATAATGTCTACCTAATATCTAAATAATTTTCAACAATAATTTGCAAAAAACTATGGAACGAAATGCAATCTATACTTACTTGAAATCTAAGTAATTTGGATATATAAACTATCATGCAAAACAGATACTGACAAAACTAAATATTTAAGTTAAAAAAAATGAAGGCTTACCTACTACATCAATCAGAGTTTGAACTCAAGGAATCCAGCAAGTCGATCGGTAAATCGGTAATTTAAAAAAAATTAATACAATTTAAAGTTGAATTGTGCTGATATTTGATATGAAAACTTGTAGAATAAAATATGATTAATTGCACAGTAATTATAGTAGTAATTCTCAAAATGACGTTAGTATAAGTAGGTAATGGTAAATTTGAAATGCAATTACTGATAGCGAAATTCAGCATGAAAAAAAGAAGTAATAAAGATTTGACTGACTAAAGTCGAATGAACTTGAAACCTGGGTAAGTTTAAACCTGTACAAATAGTAGTGAGTAGGGATATTAAGTGAGGTAGATATTAGAAATAGGAATAGGCATAGAAATGGGTATCTTATTTTACAACTTGTTGGTTCTATGCTATATGTACGTAAATGTAAAAGGTTATAGGGGTGAAATGTGAAATTTTTCAGATTTAGATTTAGGGGTTGACGAAAAATGCAGATCACTTTTTTTTAAACTTTTTATCTTGAGACCCGAGAGTTGTAAATATGTAGATGTACCTAGATATATGTTATAAGAATATAATATAGTGCTCTCTCTATACATATTGTGATTCAAGTCAAGGACCTGGTAAGCAAAAGCTAATAAAGTAATAAATGAGTTTTTTACTGCCTATAATAATACTAGTGTAGTAGTTTCTAGGCTCATTTTACCTTACCCGACTTACTTTTTATTTCGAATAAATGTAGAATAGGTCGTTCGATCTTCAAAGTCAAAGGAAAAAGTCAAATGAAAGTTTTATCAAAAAACTATTTTTTGTTAAATTAAGTACAAACTATAGTGGATAGGATGTTTTCTGTATGTAGCCTAACCTCATACCAAAGTAGATATAGGGTATACAAGTTTCAGGTGCATAGATTGGTTGTTACAATTGTACCCCACTTATATAGGTATCAGTAAAAGATTAAAGTTAAGGTATTTGCATTTGAAATGCAAAAATGTTTCTAATAATTAAGCTAAAGAAAAAAATTAGTTTTAAGAATGTTCATTTTAGTCCAAGATTCTGTTACTATCTCTCAAGACAGTATTTTGAGATTTCAAGCTTTTCAGTTTTCATTGTAACTTGAGGGGTTTAAAAATAAAATTTTAAGTACTTCTATCTAGGTATCTGGAACTAGAAATCCAGCCACTTTCTTTCGTATGCAAATATTCTCATATCGTGACCAAGATACTTATGTATTGTAAATGTAAAATCTTTGAAAAACACTCTTGATAAATAGGGAAATTTGGTCATTGTCATCGACATAAAAGTATATTATGAGTGATTTGAATTTTCTTTTTACATTATCCCTATCAATACTTAATACTTATTTGAAATCCTTTTTCTGTCAATTCTATCAATTCAACCGATTTCTCAAGTCTCCCTTTCAAGGTTGCGATTAAGAGATTCGCAAATTTTGCAATCTTTTTTTTCAATTTAGAATTGTTATTTTTCTCAAGTTTAAAACTAATTTAAAAAATAGTTTGTTCTAGAATGTCGATTGGTAGTCTGTTTTTTACGATGAGTATTTGCATAAAGTTCGATAAAGCGATTGAAAATAAACTTGACTTAAAGGTTAATACCTACCACTGATAGTAGGGTCATCTACTATCTGTACAAAAATAGCAAAATAGAATAATTTAAATTTTTCATTAAAGATAAATCATCGACTTATTTTAGGTACACTACATATCTAGTACATACGAGTATGTACTATTATACTAACTACTGTAGTACTCTACTTAAGTTAGCAGTAGTTAGAAAGTCTTATAATGTTAGTCTTGTTAAGGGTAAAGCAAATCGAGTTGAAGATTTCTGCTGATGCCATCTAAGCCAATATAATGGACCTATTTGGAGAAAGCATTTCTAATTCTCATAGTATCTCGTTTACACAAATGCTGGTAAATACCGTTTGTGAGATCTCAAGTCTCAAGTCTCAAACTCAAATCATTTTTATATTTAAAAAAAAATATTATTGGAATATCTATTAAGGGTTAACTCATCCTCATCATCAATACTCGTATACTAGTATTTTAAAATGAGTCAATTCAAAATCTTATACTTCTACTTAAAAATAAGCTTTTAATAGACTTTAAGCTTTTAATAGTTTAATACGTACTACTACGAGTATTATAGTACTGATAGCATCAAGATAGAATGGCTCAATACTGGTTATAAGTTGTAAGTTGGAGTTTAACTCAACTGTCCAGGCAGGTTAAAACTATTTTAAACTTGATATCGATAATGGGTTTCAAGCTATAAGAAAAAATGAATTAACAATAAGCATTAACTACTCGTATAAGTACCTACTATCGACTATCTATAACTATTTGGAAATTAAAATTTTAAAAATTACAATTTTCTTGTAAAATCAACGACTTTAATTAGACTACTAATTTTTTTTGACCACTAATCTTTAACTAACAGTGTCTACAAGTTTCATTTATTCAATTTTTTGCCTTACCAAATCAAAGTAAAGTATTAAAATATGTAGGTTAGACGAATACTCTACACGAATATTATAATATTCGTGTATACAAATAATATTATGGCATGATTGCGATATCTAAAAATAATTATAGATATCTGCATGTTTTAAAGCAAATCATTGGTAATTGTTTTTTTATAATAAATCTTTTACATATCTAATCCTAAGTATAGATACGTATCTTTAGTACCCTTTACCCTACCTTATATATTGCCATTTATACTACCTACTTACTTTAAGTATGAATCTCACCAGTGGCGGGCACAGACATTTTTTTCATTTAAGCTAAATTAACATATTGTTAAGGTCCAGGTTAAAGGTCATTTTTA
>JAQIXA010004415.1:0-11419 GCA_034699045.1 Nanhermannia cf. coronata Gr-Ori-00579 | reverse complement strand
CTATTTAGAAAAATCCTCAAATCAATTTAGAGCTAAAATTTGCAAAATTTAGACCAAAGCCTTGATCTTTTAAGTATACTTGAATGGACAGATCTTTGAAAATATAACTTTAGATACCTACTACCTACGTATATGTGGCGTTATAGAGAATTTTTTTTTATTCAAAAAACACTAGATATCCATCTAATTAAACTAAAAGGATCTTCAAAAGATTACAAATGTATAAGGAATAATAGGGCCTTATAACATAACATTGTCATTGAAATAACATTATAATTGCATCACACCACATAATATAGGGTAAATAATAGATATCAATCAAGATTTGACTAACTAATAGTATTTTATGTGAAATACCCTTACTACTAATACATAAACAAGTAGTAACAGCGTATCCTAAATAAATTTTGGTTTTGACACAATTCTTGTATTGAAAAGGGTGATAAATTGTCAAATACCGAAATAAATTTAAAACTCAAATCAAAATAGTAAGTACATATCCTAAATCCTACTACTCTGTATATATACCCTACAGTATACTTATCAATGACAAATTATCAAAAATGAAAAATTTCTTTTCAAAATCATTAAAGTAGCACATTTTTTGACAAAATTTTGTCTTTTTTATATTAAATACTAAATACCGGAAAAATTATAATTATAGGACACTAGCAGTACATAGTACTAGTATTATAAAGTAAAGGTACATGACTCATTTGTTCTTACTATTATATAAGTTGAGTAACTTTTCAAATAAACCAATTACTTTCTCTCGAAAAAATGTTATGAAAAAAAATAAAAAGTAAAAAAAAAAAGTGCTTTCACTTGCCCTATCCTAAATACTACTTATAAGGACTAGGGTACTTGTACTATGGTTTATATTATTAATTACTGAGGATATACAGAGTTGTTCAAAAGAAACAAAACAGAGACTTATACTAAGGGTAGTAAGGTATATGCGAGACTGAATTTATTATGAGTTGTTGAGTAGGTCATACCCTAGCCTTATATATAGGGTATGAGAAATTTCAGGTAAGAAATACCAATGTGTGTGTGTGTACCTTTTATAACTTTTTGGGTTTCTTTTGAGCAACTTGGCATGTACATATTGCCTATACATAACTTTTAATTATTAGCCCGCACTATAAACCGCGAAATATGATTGATAAACCCGGGAAATTTGTAATTATCGTCTGAATTTAAAATTCTATAGTAAACTTGTGTTATTATCAATATTATTTATATAATTACAGTTGTTTACCATCGAAAGGTACATCTTATAATATAATTTTCTTACTATTAGTTGAAAAGTAAAATTTTGGAATTTTTTTTGATTTTTTCGGGATGGTTTCAACCTTTCTTATTTCTTTTAAGCCACTAGCTATACTTGAACTACTTCTAATTACGTATATTAAAGATACATTGCATTTTTTTGCAATTACAAATAATAAAGGGTACAAAAAAATCCTTTTTTTTTCTTCTCATTACTAAAAGTATAGACTTGTAGTATAAAATATTGCGAAAGTACATTTAGGAATTCTATATTATGAATCAAATTGCCTTTTAAATTGAATATTTTTGCAAAGAATTTGAAAAAAATTCTGGCCTTATTTTACTACCTATTAGGAATATCGTATTGAAAAAATATTGGCGAATTTCAAAACCTTTTTATACTACATAATTCAAATTAGCGTATTTTTACAAATATTCTCAAAATTATACAAGTATTTCTAGATTTTTTTGAATAATTCGAAAATTTCGACTATAATATTCGTTTTTTTCGAGAATTTTTCATTTTTTATATCGTTAACTAATTTTTCAAAATTTTACCGACATTCAAATATGCAAACCTTCAAAATCCCAATCCCTAAAAAATTCCTAAAAGGATATCCCCGGTTTATAATGGGCCTTTATATGGGGTTTAACATGGAAAGGTCTGCAAGCCGAAGATATCTATTCTCGAAATTTCGAAATTTTATGAAAAAAAATCTGAGATTTTAACCACTAGGCATTTAAGATATAGAAATTTAAGCAAATCGTCCAAAACCAAAAAAAAAAGTTCAAAATTTTGGAAGCTTTTAAGTTTTTTTTAAGGAAAATTCTCAAAATTTTATCAAAATCAGATTTAGACACAATAAAAATGAGTAAGAAATTCTCAAAATTTCGAAATTTTTTTATGAAAATTATTACTTGACACTTTGACACTTTGTCATTGAGTAAAATGGATCATAATATTTTGTGTGACGGTTTTAATTCATAATTTTTTGAGGTACTTTTTCTCCATAAGAATAGTGTACAAGGGTTGTTCTCTCAATAATTGTATACGTAGGCTTGTAGTATGCGCACGCGGGCTAAAAAAACCCTTGGAAAATATTAGTAGGTACCTACAATATACATACATAATACTATTACTATGTACAGTGATAGTACCTTACTACTATTTAGGTAAGGTACACTAAAACTATGTACATACATAGTATTAAGTATATGCGTGAGGGTTCTTTAAATATTTTATATTTCCAAGTACCTACACTTATTTATAATGAATAAAAAAAAATAAAAAATTTTTTCGAGACTTACTATCGAGAGTTTCTTGCCCATTTTATAACTCACCTTTGGCTCGGATAAAAATCTACAAATTATTACCCCTACTTACCTACTTACTTATTATTATACTATCTAGTCTATATACAGGCAGAGATAGTGGTAAAAAAAAGTATATTGACATATCAATTTGAGTTTATTTTTAAATAAGTGTATATCGACTAATAATAAAATCCAATCGAAATATAATAAAAATTTTATCAACTCGAAAAACTCGAGTTTAATTCAATTAAACTCTACCAACACCAATAAGGTATATCTATATATTTTTTTTATATTTTATTTCATTTTTTTTTCTGGCCAACTATCCAGACACTGTATAGCCTATGTCAGTTGAACTCAGTTCCAGCTCAAATTTTGTCCAGAAAGGTTCCAGACTTTGTGACTGAGGGAAATTTTTAACTATTTTTGGGAGTTCAAGTTAATTAAAGTGTGTGTTTAGATAAGTTTGAATAATTCATGGGGAGAAAATGTTAGTATTTGACTAATCCTTATGTAATTTATTTGGTGAACCATAATACAAATATAGTTTAATTTAATTTAATTGTAAACAGACATTTCGTGCTCGGGATAAATTACAATTATAATAAGCAAAAAAAAATAATAATATGGAATTAAGAATAATAGACTCGTCGATGATGTAGATTTTATAACCTACTTTTGGGGGAAAAGGGGGTGAAAGCTCGGAGTGTTTGGAAAATTTACAGAAAATTTAGGAAAATTTACGGAAAATTTGGAAAATTTCAGGATATTTTGAAAAATTTGGGTGAAAGTTTGGCAGAAATTTTGGAAAATTGGCCGAGAAATCTTGAAAATTTGAGTTAAAACTGGAAAATTCGAGAGAAAGCTTGGAAAATTTCAGGATATTTGAGTATTTGGGTGAATGTTTGAGAGAAATCTTGAAATATTTTTGGGAAAATTGGAAAATCTGAGACAAAGTTTGAAAAATTTGGTAGAAATTTTGGAAATTTCGGTGAAAACTTGAAATATTTGGCAAAAATTGAGAAAATTTGAGTTAAAGTAATTGAGAAATTTTGGAGAAAGCTCGTATTTGGAATTGAAATTTTCAAAAAATGAAAAGTGAAAGTGATCTAAAAATTTCTTAAAACACCCCAAATTCTGAAATTTTTATGGTTTTTTAGAGTTTTTTGAGTAAAATTTTGGATTTTTGTGCGAAATTTTTGATGTTTTTTGTGAATTGAGTTTATAAGGATATGGATTAGTGCTGAAAGTCGAGAGATTTAATAAAAAAAAATTGTGATTGAAAGGTATGACAAAGAGAATGTAGGTTAGATTATATTTTATTGAAAATTGGCTTAACCAATAATATTATTATGTAGGTTATAGTTTATGGACTGGGATCAAAAAAATGTCAGAATTTGTCAAAATTGGTTAAAGTTATCGGTGAGATCTACATACATATTATAGGTATACATATAAGAATTTTATCGTATTAAATATGTAATACCATTTACTACAAAGGAAAGTAAAAACTAAAGAAAACCTCGTACAAAGAAGTAGAGCATTTTTTACAAGGGTTGTTTTACAGTAATTGATTTGCCGAATTTAAAAAAAAAATTTTGACCAAAGGATCTACTCTGGCTTTAGCATGTTAAAACTCATATAAAGGCCAGAAATCCTATTATTATCCAAAGATATTCTTTGAAAACTTGATCGACCAATATTATTGGTATTTCAGATACAATTCAAAAGTACCTACCTATAAATAGACATTAACACAGACAGAAGAAAATTATAATTAAAATATTCGATTAGGTAATTAAATTAAGAAATTAGGCAATTCAAATTGTTTAATTATAGGTAATTTGATCCACTTGTTATATATTAATGTAATCAATTTACATTGAAGTTTCAATACATTGATAATATTTCAGTTTTCACTCAAAAACCAAAGTATCAAAATTAATTTCGGCCAGATTTGGGGGAAAATATGCCATGTACTTACAATAATTAAAGGTAGGGACGTAGATTAGAATTACAGATAATTTTGGTAAAATATTTGAACGTTTTTAATATATTTTTTACGGATGAAACAATTTTTCTTATTTGAAAAGATATTTTCAGGTTTAAAATGGGTATTCTGGCCTTTATATGGGGTTTAACATGTAAGGGCCTGAAAACCGAATAGATCCTTAGTTTGAGAATATTTTGGATATTTATAGATTTTAAAATTTTAGGCTTAAATAACTAGGAGTGCATTTGAGAAGAGTCGGTTCAAATTTAAAATACGTTTCTACACTATTCCTAATCTACCTATATTATCAAGAGGTAAATTAGGCATAGACTATATGACAAATTGACAAAATATTTAAGATTATTTTACGATTAAAGACTTCAAATTATCATTCAAAGTTTATAAAAAATTTCATAATTCTCAAAAAATGTCGTGCTTTCATTTCCATTTTTTTTGACAAAAAAATTTCACAATGATTCCAAATGCGAGCTAAAAAATTTTATTTGAAAAATTGAGGCTAACACTGCAATATTAATTAGGTGCTCAATCAGAAGCCGGAAAAAATGAATTATGACTCGAACACAATTACAATTTGACTTTAAATGCCAATCAAAAACCAACTTCCAGAGAAAAAAAACTCTCAATTTCTTCTACTATAATAACTGATATTATATTATCATCATCATGTATGTACTTTTATTCACCTCGTCCTTTCTACGTCAACTTTCTATTCAAATTTCAGTCTAGTATATATGTACTATACAAGTCTCATGTTCTACTAACATGTGTATAAATAGTTAATAAGCATTATATGTAAATTTCATCGTCGAAAGGAAAAAGTCGCCTCAGAAAACAGAAAACTGCCAAAAGTGTTCTACCCTTATTACCTAAAGTCAACAATTCTACAGTCTCTAGTACCCTACCAATATATACATATACAGAGTGTTCATTAAATGACTGGAGCTATTTTGGACGAGGATAACTCAAAGACTATCAACCCGATTTCCATGATATACATGTCATTCGATAGAGGTTGAACAAACTTAGATATTACATATTACATGTCATGATCCAGGAATGCTAATTACTGCGAAAGAGTTATTTTTACGAAAAATGGCTCTTTTTTCAAATATGGCCCCAAAAATACAGTGATTGAAGTTTTTAAATTGTCAAGGTCTTAGTAATCATAAATGTTAATAATTTTATAACATTTTGACACCAAATAGAGGTTTCAAAAGTTAGAGCACTTTGAAAAAATTATTTTTTTCGAAAATTCAAATTTTTGAATATTTTTGGGTATTACACAAGGAAACGGTTTTTCGTAAAATAACACTAGCGCAGTAATTAGCATAATTGGATTATGAGATGTAATATATAATATCTAAGTTTATTCAACCTCTATCGAATGAGATGTATATCATGGAAATCGGTCAGTTGGTCTTTGAGTTATTCACATTCAAAGTAGGTCCAGTCAATTTTATAAAACACGCTGCATAGCATTGCATAATATCGCATTTGTAAAAAGTCCTAAAAACTAAAAAGAGAGAATTTGTGCAATTTTTTCGATTTCGAAATTTCGGTCATCTTAAAAAAACTCAAAATTAATTTTTATAATTGATTTCTCTGCCTTTTTGTGTTTATTTTGGTGAATAAAAAGGTCATTAAATAGTGAGGTTAGAGGTCAAGTTAGACAATTTAGAGGTCAAGTTAATTTTAGCTCATATTTACTACCTTTACTTTATATTTGTATATGTATAGATCTATTAGGTAATTTAAAAGGGACTTTTTATGATGGAAAAGTCACTTCATAAATCAAAATTACCACCTAGACCACCTGCTGGACATCACCATCATTCTAATGTCAAGTTAGTTAACTAATTAACTAATTATAACTCGAATTATCATGATTTTTTACTTAATTTTTTTTTGATTATTTTTGACTGACAGGAGAATTTATCGAGATTTTTCCCCACTTCGATGGTCCAGCTATTTCTCTAAAAAGATCGAGTTGACGATTGGATCCGGTGGTGACGATGACGATGTGTTTGTGGTCTACAAACTGGGCCATGACGACTTGGACAAGAATTATCCAGCTATTTTATTCTTACATGGAGCTGGCTTCTCAGGACTTACTTGGGTAATTTTATCTCAATTTATATTTATATTTATTTTCTAATTCAGCTTTGAAAAACCTAATTTTGACATACATTTTTTACTATTTATAGTAGTACAATAGGTACGTAATTTGAAGAAGGGCAAAATTTGGATTTTCAGAGCTGAATCTGAATCTATTATAAAAATTGTATAATAATGAATATAATTTGTATATTTAAAAGGCGACGACTGGAGCCGAGCTTTACACTCAAGTACAATGTCAGATTTTTGCTCTCGATCTTCGAGGTCATGGTGAAACTACTACAAGTGATGATTATAACCTAAGTACTCAACAGATCACCAAGTAATTTAAACCTATAATTATATTTTATAACTAGTATTAAGCCCAAAATTCTTTTGGGCTGTTAATTTGGCCTATTTTATAATTTTTTTATATTTTTTTAAAATATTATTATTTATTATAGTGATATCATCAGGATTATTAAAAGTTTAGAGCTGTCACAAGACGTCCCAGTCATCATAATTGGTCACAGTTTTGGTGGTGCTATGGGTAAGACTAATAAGATTTGGATTTGGATAAATGTCTAAACAGAATATTTAAGGTTCAATGCCCCATGCATACCTAAAGTCTAAATTCTGCCACATGTAATCAAATGGCCTTTTTGGGGAGACTTTGGTTGGAGAGATCTCTACAAGTACTCCACGTAGAGACTTGAAACTTTTTTTATTATGTCCCTTGACACATTTTACACGGAAATGCGCAATTAAAATTTTGATAAAAATTCAGGAACGATGTAAAAAAAAGTTAAAAATATAAGTAATGATTTTTAAATGTACTTGTGACTTGATAATTAAAAAAGGAGACTAGCATTTCCGTGTAAAATGTGTCTAGGGAGATAATAAAAAAAGTTTCAAGTCTCTACATGGAGTACTTAAAGAGATTTCTCCGATCAAAGTCCCCCAAAAAGGCCATTTGATAACATGTGGCAGAATTTAGGTGCATGGGGCATTGAGCCTTAAAATATCTATTTTATTTTTTATTTTTTATAACATGTAAAGCTGTTCATACCTCACTTGAGATTCTTGAGCTAGATGATACAGGGGGGATAAATATAGCGGGTTTAGTTGTGATTGATGTTGTTGAGGGCTCAGCCCTGGACTCACTCTCTTCCATGAACAGAGTTTTGAGGTCAAGACCTAAAACTTTTGAAACCATCACTGAAGGTGTGGAATGGAGTGTTCGGTAAAAATAGATTTATCAATAAAATCATATTATTCTGTCTATTTTTATATAATTATGTAAAAGAGAGAACTATTTTGGTGGTGGCCAGAAAGGCCATTAAAACTAGAACTAGGCTTTAATCAACTCGCTAGAAGTTGATTATAAATTGTGCGAGCAAAGTGTTGAAAATCTCATTTTTCGGTTTCAAAGGTCAATTTTCTGGTTAAATGGATGTCAAATTCGGAATCTTCATCATCGATTACCCCTAAATTCACTTAAACTTCATTTTTGATTTTTCCCATTTGATTAACATGGAGAACCATTAAAGGGTCCCCGTGACCCCTTAGGATGGGGCAATCTGAATTATTTGTCAAAATGGCACACCCCCACCCTATGGGGGTCCTCCATGCCAAGTTTGGTTAAGATCGGACCAGTTGTTCTCGAGTTATCCTCTGGACAGACAGACAGACAGACGGACAAAGTGCAAGAAAAGTTGAATAGCAGGTGCTCGCTTCGCTCGCACAATTAGAATCCTGACAAATTCTTTAAAAAATTCTAAATAATTCTAATGAAATGTTTAAAAAAAATGGTTTATTTTTTATTAGAAATGGTCAGTCAAAGGATCTTGATTCAGCCCGAGTCTCAATGCCAGCTCAATTAAAGTGTTTAGAGACTGGAGAGCCAGCCACATTACACCCATCCATGGAAAAAAGGAGACCAAAAACACCAAAAGAGACTTCAGATAATTCTTCTTTTGAAGAATCAAAATCTTCATCAACTTCTTCGACAAATCCCTCGACTTCATCAACGAACTCAAGCTTCAGTTCAAACTCTTCGTCCATTGAGAAACTTCAGAAGAATTCGAGTAGTATAGAAACAGTCAAAGAAGAAGAAGAAGAGGAAGGTGAAGGTGACGAAGAAGTTGAATTTCCACCACCATCATCTGTATTAGCTAGCCCTTCAGATTCAGATGATAATCAAGTTGTAAGTATTTTTTATTTTATACTTTAAATATTAAATTTACTTCTTTTTTTTAAGGTTCTTTAGAATGTTATTATAAGTGTATTTAATTTATTTATAAGTGTATTATTAAGTGTATATATAAATGTTTTTAAATTAGACATAGGTACCTAATATAATTTGTTATTCTTTTATATACGAGGAGCAGAAGGGATTTACTTGGAGATTAGATTTGTCCAAAACAGAACCACATTGGGTTGGATGGTTTAAATCTCTATCTTCTAAGTAAGTACAATTATAATTATAATTACAATTACTAACAAGGTAACATTCATTTTTCTATGCACTTTCTCGATTGAAAATCTGATCATATGGTGACATGACCTATCATTAGATATGGTCAAAACTGAAAACCATTTTTTGGGTGAGACATTGGTTTTTGGGATAAATGGTTTTTTATGTTTTGGATTTTGAAATTTTGAAATTTTTGTAAGGGTCCCTCCCCCCTGTGAGAGTCCAAATTTCCCATGTTATAGTTATATCAAATGGGAATTTGGAAAAATCTCAAAAAATGAAAAAAATGTTTTGTATTAAGGGTCCCCCTGTGAAAGTTGAAATTTCCCATGTTATAGTTATATCAAATGGGATTTTGGAAAAATCTTAAAAAATGAAAAAAATGTTTTGTATTTTGAAATTTTTGTAAGGGTCCCCCCTGTGAGAGTCGAAATTTCCCATGTTATATCAAATGGGATTTTCGAAAAATCTCAAAAAATGTAAAAATTTCAATTTTTGAAATTTGACACTCAAGAATTCCTTAAACATAAGTTTAGGATACCTACTATATACTATATAGGGATAGGTATGCACTTTTTTGTACCCTAGCTAGTTGTATTTTTAAAAAATACTCTGTATTAGTGTATTTAAATTTAAATTTAAAGAATCAAGCTGTTTACAGATTCGTGATCTACGTTTAATCCTCTATCGATTTCATATATTAAGATATTCTTAAAATATCTTATGATTTAGTAGAGAAATATTATAGTCATTAAAAAAAATTAAATTTTTTGCCATATAGATATATGAAATATCCTATTTGTAATTTGGTAATATTTTTATTTATCTTTTTTTAAAAGATTTTTGGCAATTCCATGCCCAAAATTGCTACTCCTTGCTGGTGTTGAAAGACTCGACAAAACTCTCATGATTGGACAAATGCAAGGCAAATTTCAAATGCAAGTCATTCCAAATGTTGGCCATGTTCTACAGGTATATTTAAAACAATATTTAAGGCCCTTCCTACATATGCACCTAAAGTCTAAATTCTGCCACATGTTATCAAATGGCCTTTTTTGGGGGTACTTTGGTCAGAGAAATCTCTTCAAGTACTCCACGTAGAGACTTGAATATTTTTTTAATTAGCTCCCAACACACATTTTAAAACTATTTGCGGAAAAAAATATTTATAAATACTCAGGAACAATGTAGAAAAAAAGCAAAAAATTTTCCGCAAATAGTTGTAAAATGTGTGTACGGAGCTAATAAAAAAAGTTTCAAGTCTCTACTTGGAATACTTGTAGAGATTTCTCCGACCAAAGTCTCCCAAAATAGGCCATTTGATAACATGTGGCAGAATTTAGACTTTAGGTGTCTGTGTAGGAAGGGCCTTAATTACAATTACAACTACAATTACAGACTATATTATGTCTATATCTTATTCTTTATAATATTTTATAAATTTCTCTTTTTGTTAAATGATTAGGAGGATGATCCTGGTCAAGTTGCCCAAATTCTATCATTATTTTTAATTAAACAAAAAATACTCAAAGAGAGATAAAAAAAGACTATATATCATCATTATTTTATGATAAAAAAACCAGATTTTGGCCTCAATTATATGAATATGTAGGTAGGTAATTACAAGAAGATTGATTGATTTTATGACTATAATACAGAAGAATTAACATCTTTATAAAGGCATTTTTGTATTTACATATTGTTTATTTATTTATTTATTTATTTATTTATAAAAAAATGATTATTAAAGTGACAAAATACAAAACATTTTACTATACTAATATGGTATATTATAAAAAATCATCACAAAAATACAATTATACTATAATAATATAGATACATTATTTTACAAATAATACTTTCATTTTCTTCATTAAAATAGATAGAGAATCTCAAGAATTAATCTCAATAAATTCTTATCACTATAAATCATAAATAATTGCCTTTAAAATAATACTCACAATTATACACCAAAATAAAGTAGATAAAATAAAAAAGTACTAAAAAATAATTACATAATATAATATAGTATAATAGGTAAGATTAGTAAAGATTCAAGTTTCAAATGAGGTTAAGTTAAAATTAAGTATAATAAGGGTACAAAAATTTAAAGGTACAAAAATTTAAATTAAAAATAGACTGACCATTATAATACAGAATAATCCATACAGCTGAGCCCTCTCTGTATTATTTTATTATTTACAAGGGCAAGTTTTAGCCTGTTTTTTCTAGATTTTTAAAATTTTGTG
>JAQIXA010004414.1:0-11421 GCA_034699045.1 Nanhermannia cf. coronata Gr-Ori-00579 | reverse complement strand
TGCTAACTTTTTCTTGAGTAATTGATATAAATGTACATGCTGTATAAAAACAGAGAAAAATTGAGAGAAATAAATTGAACTTATAAATTAAGCCATGTTTCCAGCTAGAAAATTCTTCAAATTGTCCACTTGAATCGCTCCATTTGAATGGAATTGCATGAAATTTTGAACAATTTCTAAAAAGTTGAGAGACATGTTGATAAGGATTTGATTTCATTTTTTCTGATTTATTGATATTTTTACAGTTTAAAAAATTATAATGGAAAAATAACAATGCTTTATATTAATTCCATAATACTATCTAAATACTGCTAAAATCAATAATTCTAGGTTTTTAGTACTTTTTAAAATTGGGTTTTAATCCATTATTTTTATTAATACTTTTCTATTATTCAATCATTTTAATGTAATTATAATTTAAAATATAAAAGCTCCAATTTAGTCTGATCCCTATTTCGATTGAATTAATCCTATATATTTTTGGTTTAACTTTACCCCTGTATGAAATTAATATTAATTTTTTTTAAATTTTAGTTATTTTAGGTCAAATTATAAAGCTTGACAAAAAAAAGAGTTAAGAGGTTTAATTCCTATTCCTATTTTGGTAGACCAAAATAGAGATTAAAACATTTTCTTTGACACACTTATACATAAGTATAATGATTCATAAATTTTTTAAGTTTTATGAGATTGAAAATTTATCATGCATTTACGAGCCTAATACCTATACCATAAATCTCAGTACTTTTGAGGCGATCCCTATCTCTAAAAAATAAAATTATTGTCAAGGATGTCCATGAATTAGCTATCTAATATAAATTTCGAAAGCATTTTTTCCTATTCTTAAACACCTTTATTATGATCTGATGTCATTAATTATGTCATTTTATTTGGGTTTTGTTTGCTGATTTACTCTGATTAAAATTTTATCTTGTCAAAGTAGATTTACATTTCTACAATTATTTTAAAAGCTCCATTGTTTTTTTTGAAGTGAATGCCGTACTTCTCTTGTCAAATGAATATGTAATTGTGATAAAATTTATTGGTACTTGATACAAAAAAGATTACTAATAATATATTTAAATATAATAGTATATCTTTGGTATTTAAATAGGGACATGAATAAAATAAAAATAGATAAGCAATAATAAAAAATGCCACCTAAATATATCTATTATAGATTTTAATTTTATTTTGCAATACAATGGATTTCGCGGGATTTAGTTTTTCTTTCCCTGAAAAAAAGGTAGGTAATTTTTATTGATGAATAACTTAGAGCAAAATATATATGTTTTGTTTTGATTATTTTAAATAAAAGCATTTTATCTATATTTATAACATTACCTGCTTCAAATGGTAATTTCTGTTTGATATTAGCTTTAACTTTATTAATTTGAGTGTAAATAGCATTAAATCCTGGTCTTGATTTTGGGTCATAATTGGTCATTTCTCGGATAAGTTGTCCAATATCTGGCCAATTTTTTGTCAAATGTTCTGGTAATTTCTGCTTGTATTTCAAATCTCTGAAATTCTGTGCAAGTAAATCCCAACTATTATTTTTGGGTTGCATTTCAGGCCAGAATAGCTCATATAGGATGAGTCCAAGTGAGAAAATGTCGACTGATTTTGTATATGAACTAGAGGACTCTTGCTCTGGGGCAATATATAGCCTCGTTCCATAGCCCTTTGTATGAGACTGAGATTTTGTCCCCATCTGGTGATCTGTTGCAATTCCCAAATCACCCAACTATTTTGATATAATAAATTACAAATCATAAAAAAAAATATTATACAGGGTGTTCCATAAGTATGTGGCGAAAATACTTAGGCCGTGCCTTAATATAGTATAGGCCAGATCGGATTTTTAAACAAGTAAAATATGAAACCGATAGAAAATTTAATGGAGATCACGAATCTTAAAACCCTCTGATGCTAAGAATACAATATTAGACCAAAATAGTGCTCGGAAACAGTAAATTTTAACATTTTATGTCGTTTGGAACAATTTTAGCTCTTTTTTATTTGTAATTCTAAAAAAAATCTGTAACTTTTCTCCTATGGAAAACGTGTTCAGTTCATTGGCCCACAGCTTTAGACCTGGTAATCTTTGCATCAAAAGGTTTTAAGATACCCTACAATTTAAAGGACTAAACATTTTCGTCCCATACTTTTGGAACACCATGTATATATTATTCTTGTTTTTTATATCTCTATTTATAGTTTACCTTCACAGTGTAGGGGTCAGTATAAGAGAAAAAAATATTTTCTGGTTTAATGTCTCTGTGAATGAGTTTGTGTAGATGTAAATGTTCCAAGGCTGCCACGATCTGCTCGAATATCCCAATGACCCGAATATCCTTTAAAACCTGGTGCTTGGAGAGCCATTTGCGCAGGTCTTGACCGCACAACTCCATCTGTATAACGACCCATTCAAATTTCATCTGCTGACCTCGACTCCTGCATAAAATTTTGATTTTATTAAGCATTTATCAAAATTATCATGATCCATAAATTGGTTATAATTAACTTTTAATGTATTTTACTTTATCATTTTAGCAGTTACATACCTACTTATCTAATAAAAAAATTTAATCTAAAACGATTAAGCAAGATAAAAATGATTATATATTGAGTCGAAATTTTAAATATTTAATAGATATGTATTAGGCATACATAATATTAAATTATGTATTTTTTTAGTAAAATTAATGAAATCTTATATTCAACAAATGTTACTCTACTCATAGCTGCTGAGGCAAACTTTTAAAAGGCTTGACAAGGAAATTTCCGGGAACCTGAAATTATTTTATTTTGAAACCTGGAATTTCAAATTCCAGGTTTAAAAAAAAAAATATTGAAATTTGGGTTTTGCTGATCCTAGGGTTAAAACCAAAGGCGGTGAAATTCGAATTCTCCATCAAAACTCAAAGGATCCTCAATACCCAAATTTCAATATTTTTTTTAAAAAACCTGGAATTTCAAAATAAAATAATTTTAGGTTCCCGGAAATTTTCTTGTCAAGCCTTTTAACATTTTGCCATAGCAGGTATGACTACTAAGAATATATGAAACCTTAGCTCGGTTTTCAAATCTGGCTCCAAGGGTAGTACATCAATTTCGGATTGATTGAAAGAATCTCTAAAAGCAGTTGTATAAGCCACTATATTTCGATGTGGTGGGATTTTTGCCAAATTTTGAACTTCTTTCAATTGGTCACCAGAACCTCCCTGTGTAATAGAGACTTTCAAAGCATATTCTCTTTTGTCCAAATAATTTTGAGCTTGAAAAACCGCACCAAATCCGCCAGAACCCAACAGTTTCAAGATTAAAAATTCGGACAAAACTCTTGAAGATCCTTATTCATATATAGTTATACAAAAATACATGATAAGTATATCCTAATTTCAAAATTAAATATACAAATTTCCTTACCTTTAATTTCACCAGATTTCTTAGCAAAAGCCATTTTTCAAACACAAAATTGTGAGTCAATAGTTTAAGTAATTTATTTCAATTTCAATTTTATCAGAACTATCAAAAATCTATATTTTCAATACTTGGTATGGTATGCATATACATTGGACACTTCAAACTTTATTATATAAACCTTATCATAATTGGTTATTATTCATTAAATAATCGATAGATTGTCAAGATATATAGCTAATAATATGTATGGTATTAGGTAATCCAAATGTAACTAACTCTCTTTTATTTTTATTTATTCGTATGATAATACATAAATAACTCTTTCGGTGTAATTTACTAGCATGTTTTTTCAATTTTAATACAAAAGTATGCGTTTGAATGACCAGTAGTATAAGTGTGAAATACATTTGTAACGTTGTGAAGCTAACTATTTATAACACTGGAATGGAACCCCCGATTTGAATCCGAATTGGCGCGTCAATGATGTGAAAATTCGGCGGAAAAATTTAAATCTGCAAAAACACGGTATTCTATTTTGTTTTGAATTTTAATGCATTTGTCCAGATATGGGAAATAAAATGGATAGAAAGTAAATTATTAGGGCTGACGTCGTCGGTTAACATCAAAAATCCTGGCATTTCGAGTTTTATCGTGGATTAAAATGTTAACAGCGTTCAACGAGGATAGAATCACGATAGAGGGAAATTGTATGATAGGTAACAGATAAGATAACGTGAATAAGATTCTCGTATAAGGATATTATAAATCTACCAATATATGTAAATTTTCAAGCAATTTCGTAATTTGGAAAATTTCTCTTTCTTTGATCCAAAAAAATTGGAAATTTCACAAATTTTTAAAATATAGAAAAAAATTTGATTAGTTTATAGATAAGCGCAGCTGGTATTTGGTATAGGGATTTATCTATTTTTTAGAATATAATAAAAATTGAGTTTTATTAGTTTTCTAAGTTTTTACTACCTAATGTATTAAACATCTTGAGAGTTTTATATTTTTTGCCAATTTTTGATTTTTGATACAATTTACAATGAATATAATTTGGGCAGTTCGTATCATAAAAAATGAGATTATGATTCTCTCATTCTACTTAAGAAAGTATTTAATATTCGAAAATATACTAGATTGAAATATATATAGGTTATAATACCTAAGCTATTTAGTCATATAAATAAACTTGTTTTTAGAACTTAAACTAGCATTTATAATTACATAATATATGTATAGGTACTTTGTGATCTATTACAATTATATTACTTACACGTATTTTGTGTGTTTATAGTTTGTGATTTTGCAGAATTTTTATATTAGAAAAATACAAATTGTTCTTACATTAATTTTAAACCATTGGTTATCTCGACAAGTCCATATTTAGTATTTGAAATCCAAGCATATGCAAAATGATAAAAATGCCATAAAGTTCAAACAGAGATATGAATATTTTCTTCAAAATTGGATCATTTTCTTGTAAAAATTCATAATTTAGCCAAAAAACTTTTATGTGGAATATCATAGATTAAAAATACAACTATAATGGTGAAAAAATTAATAATTTTGACAAAAATATCAAAATTTTTGTTATACAGAATAGTCCTCACTAATAGTTGAATATTCAGCTTCAAAATTGTCTAAAAATCCAAATTTTAAATTGTTAAAAAATATATCAATAATTATTTAAAAAAGAACCTTAGATATATGTTTTCTCAAATTGAAAAATTTATTAAATTGACCAAGTACATATTTCATTTTTGTATAAAAGAATATTAATATTTTTTTTTCTTTTAATTTGCAATTATTTAATGAAAATTTAAAGAAAAATTGATATATATCAATTTTTCTTAACATTTTATATAAAAATCAAGTTAATAGGCAAATTATCTTAAAATTTTAAAATATTTTTACAAAATTTTCAACTTTTTTTATACTTGCCAGCTAAATAATATATGTCATGCCACCTGAGTACTTTACATGACGGTAAAAACTAATAATTGCCAATATATACTTGTCATTTCAATATACAGGGTGCTTTTTAAATGACTGTACCTACTTTGAACGCAAATAACTCAAAGACCAGCAGCTCGATTTCCATCATCTACATGTCATTCAATAGAGGTTGAACAAACTTAGATAGAACATATTTGATGTCAAGATTCAGATATGCTAATTACTGCGCTAGAATTATTTTACGAAAAATAGCTCTTTTTTTAAATATGGCGCCAAAAATACAGTGATTGAACTTTTTTAATTGTCAAGGCCTTGTAATCATAAAGTTTAATAAATTTTTTACATTTTGACACCAAATAGAGGCTTTTATCTCAACGGTTTAAAAAGTTAGAGCAATTTGAAAAATTTTTTTTTAGAAAATTCAAATTTTTTAAAAAAATCTTGGAATTAAATAAGGAAACGAATTTTCTTAAAATAACCCTGTCGCAGTAATTAGCTATCCTGGATCATGATATGTATTATGTAATATCTAAGTTTGTTCAACCTCTATCGAATGACATGTAGATCATGGAAATCGAGCTCCTTGTCTTTGAGTTATTTGCGTTCAAAGTAGGTACAGTCGATTTAAAAAGCACCCTGTACTGTTACCCATCGAGGGACAAGTATGGCATTATTCTCCGTGTTATTTTCGGTTTTTTTTCCTTTTCTCTTTGGAGAAGCTTTTGTAAGTAAATACCGGGGACCGAGTTCTTTAAATCTGGATAGTTCTCGAGTTTCTTACCCAGTTGAATGTGATTAACTATTGGTACTATTGCGTACAAAACATTCTTCATCGTCTCGATGGGTGTGATGTTATCTATGACGAATGATGTTAATGTGTGCACTTTCATGAAAATCGATAATTCTTTCAAGAATCCGTCGATATCATATTCATAATTAGTCAATTCTTCCGCCCAAACATTAAATTGTTTTAGTAATTTCCATTGGCACTTTAAAACCAGCTCAAGTAAATTATGATCCACATTTAACTGAATCGATTCATTCATCAATCTGACAAGAGCACTAGAAATATGAAAATTAAAAAATTAAATACATAATTGAGTTCGTGTTCATGGTAAACACTAATCCTAAGAATAAGTAGGATTTATACAGGGTGATTTTTAATTGAGTGGACATATTTTGAGTGTGAAAAAATCAAAGACCATCAGCCAGATTTCCATGATATACATATCATTCGATAGAGGTTGAACAAACTTAGATAGAACATATTGCATGCTATGATCCAGCTATGCTAATTACTGCGTTACGGTTATTTTAAGAAAAACCCATTCCTTGTTTAATTCTCAAAAATTTGCGAAAATTTGGATTTTCAATATAAAAATTAATTCAAAGCGCTCTAACTTTTGAAACCGTCAAGATAGAAGCCTCAATTTGGTGTCAAAATGTTATTAAATTATTAAACTTTATGATTACAAGGTCATCAAAACTTTAAAAATTCTAATCACTGTATTTTTGGCACCATATTTGAATAAGAGCTACTTTTCGTAATATAATTCTAGCGCAGTAATTAGCATAGCTGGATCATAGCATGTAATATGTAATACCTAAATTTGTTCAACCTTTATTGAATGAGATGTATATCATGGAAATCTGGCTGGTGGTCTTTGAGTTATTCACACTCAAAGTATGGCCACTCAATTAAAAAGCGCACCCTGTATAAAATATTTTGCCCCATTACATGATGATTGCATTCGGGTCGGATTTTTCAATAATCATTACAACCATTACATTAATCTGTTTTGTCACGAATATAGCATCGGGTATTTTATTCAATTTTGGATCAACAATCAGAATGAGAAATTGAAGAATCAACTCTTTTACAACATCTGAGCTTGCCTTTGTTGCAAAAACAGTATTTTTATATATCTAAAAAAATTTAAAGAAAAAAAAATGATTATACATAGTATATATAGGAGGTTATCATAATAAATAAGGTAATTGTTAACTAATTTTAGATTTCGGAAATAACAAAATTGTTGGTCCCAATTTTATAACTGAGACTAAATTATGCTTTTTCCAAAACAAAAAAAATTATGTGTATAAAAAAGAATAATTTAGGTATTTTGAAATCCAACTAGAATTCTTTGTCAAAAATATTTCAAAAATATTTCAAAAATATTTCAAAAATATTTCAAAAATATTTCAAAAATATTGATTAGCATCTGGGTTTTTTATTGCCCTCCAAAGGAAAATTTGACTCAAATTTTAGATTTTGATAGTTATCTCGTCACAATTCAATCGATTTCAAATTTTAAAGAAAAAAAGTTTTAAATGATTCTATGATATAAATAGGAAATAATATTTAATATGGTCATACCTATTTATACAATAAACAAATTCTAGCTGGATTCTCAAAGTACTTTGTTATAAATTAGGTTGTTAAGTGACCTTACAGTACGTATCAACTGAATTATACAATGATATAATCTATTCATTTCTTCTAATTTCTTCTCAAGGGGAGAACTATCCAATATAGCCATCAACTTTTTTAATTGAATTGAAACCATTGTAATTAAAAGTTCTATTTTTGTCAACATAACCTAAGGACACATAAAGATTAGGTAATTTAGTTTTATTTAGATTAGATTGTACTTATTTTTAGTTAGATTAAAATAACTATAATATACTGTATATTATATTTAAAATAGGCCAAAAATGCTAGAAAATTACTAATGTTAAGAATTACGGTTTCTGAGAGCACTATAATTTGTTATGTTTGGGAATCGTAAATATTGAGACTTCAAGTCTTTTGAAACAATTTTTTTAGTTTTTCTTCCATGTGAAAAGCCTTCAGTTCATTGACCCATAATTTTTACCTGCTAATTGTGCGAGCGAAGCGAACACTTACTATTCAACTTTGCTTGCACATTGTCCGTCTGTCTGTTTGTCTCTCTATGTCCAGAGAATAACTCGAGAACTACTCGACCATTCTTAACCAAACTTGGCATGGAGGACTCCCGACCCCGATATATCATATAGGGTATCGATGTGCTATTTCGTCAAAAAAATCAGATTTACCCATCCCTTGGGATTTCGGGGACCCCCTTAAGGGTCCCACATGTTAATCAAATGGGAAAAATCCAAAATGAGGTTTAAGTGGTTTTAAGGGTAATCGATGACGGAGAATTCCAAATTTGATATTCGTTTGACCCTTGAGTTGAGTTGACCATTGACCCCGAAAATTGACCTTTGAACCCCAAAAAATGGGGCAAATTGTGATCTATTCATTACTTTGCTCGCATAATTAATAATCATCTTCTAGTGAGTTGATTAAAGCATAGTATTTATGTATTTAATATAATAATAGATAGCAGCCAACCATATTTCCTTCTGGATTACTTATTAAGGCCTCTAGTTTTATTGTAGCTTCCATACTTTGTCTAAGATCGTTATTTCCCACTTGAGCAACTACTAAATAAATGCTTTGAACTGCTCCATTCATAGTTAGAGTTTTAGCACCACCAAAATCATTTTGTATATTTAACGTACGTGTTGGTAATTTCTGCTTGATATTGATCACATTTAATTTTGAAGCAAGGTTTATAATTTCAAGACCAGAGGATGAGCTTGAATGATCTGAAGATTTGGCCGAATTTGATTTGCTAGAATTTGGACTTATTGTAGTTTTAATCATTTCAATAACTGTACAAATGGCTTTATATCCTGGTCTGGATTTTGGGTCATATTTGGTCATATCTTGAATAAGCTGTCCAATATCTGGCCATCTATTTGTCAAATTATCTGGTAACTTTTGCATGTATTTCAAATCCCGGAAATGTTGAGCCAATAAATCCCAACAATTGGTTTTGGGTTGCATTTCAGGCCAGAAAAGTTCATAAAGAATGAGTCCAAGTGAGTAAAGATCAACTGATTTTGTATATGAATTAGATGACTCTTGCTCTGGGGCAATATATAGCCTCGTTCCATAGCCTTTTGTATGAGACTGAGATTTTGTCCCCATCTGGTGATCTGTTGCAATTCCCAAATCACCCAACTAATTACATAAAAATCATACATTAAAAAAAAACACCTAAAATACCTCATTGATTTATTCTAAACCTTATTTTGAAATTTTTTTGGTTGATTCTTGAAATTTACCCATTTATTTTTAGGTTAATCCTAGCTTAATTTAACCTAACATAGACATAGGTTTCTCGGTATACCAAACTAATGTTATTTGGTCTTAGAATAGAACAAAATGAGTAATAAATAATAAAGGATCTAAACAGCTTTTGGTCAAAAAATATTCTTTTTATGGTGCTACATATTACGATAGAAAGTTTGATAAGAATCTAAAATTCGATTTCTGTAAATTAGGTATATTTGCAGATTATTGCAGAATCCTATTTATCTTATCTTATAAATAAGTTATAAGTTATAAGATATAAGGTATAAACTTAACAAAAAAAATTACGTTAATTTCATATATAACATATATGATAAAGTTAGACCATTGCATATAGGGGTAAATTCAACCAAAAGAGGGAATAAATTATGTTTACCTAAGTCTTATAATGTATATATTTTTATTGTATTTTTTTATATTGATTCAAAGTTTAACCTTGATTGTGTAGGGGTCATTATAAGAGAAGAAAATATTTTCAGGTTTGATATCTCGATGTATAAGCTGGTGGAGGTGCAAATGTTCCAGTGCTGAAACCACCTGCTCAAAAATCCCAATGACCCGAACCTCGTTCACAATCGGGTGTTCAGACATCCATTTGCGCAGGTCCTGACCACATAGCTCCATCTGTATTACTATCCATTCAAATTTCATCTGCTGACCTCGACTCCTGCATCAAATTTTAGGGTGTTATATTCAGAGTGTTATACATAACACCCTGTATATACAGGTTGTACCAAAAGTACGTGGCGGCGAAAATCTTTAGAACAACTTAATATACAGGCCAGTTGAGGCCAGATCGGATTTTAAATTTTAGAACACGTAAGTAAAATTTCCTCTCGATTTCATATCTTATACCTGTTTAAAAAAAATCTTATCTGGCCTATACTTATGTGTTAAGAACATTTTCGTGTGTTAAGAACATTGACCTAAACATTTTCGCCACATACTTATATAACACCCTGTATATACAGAATATAGAACCTTAGCTCTGTTTTCACATCAGAATCCAGAGGTAGTAAATCAATTTCAGATTGATTGAAAGAATCTCTAAATGCAGTTGTGTAAGCCACTATATTCCGATGTGGTGGGATTTTTGCCAAATTTTGAACTTCTTTCAACTGGTCACCAGAACCTCCCTCTGTAATGGAGACTTTCAAAGCATAATCTCTTTTATCCAAATAATTTTGAGCTTGAAAAACAGCACCAAATCCGCCAGAACCCAACAGTTTCACGATTAAAAATTCGGATAAAACCCTCGAAGATCCTTAGATTACAAAAAAAATTATAATTTTCTATAAATTTCAAAACTTGTTTCAAAGAAAACGGTTCATTTATAAGAAAATATATATAAATTCCATACCTTTAAATCCAGTGGGTTTGTCAGAATATGCCATTTTTTATAAGTCAAAATGGCGAATGACTCAAGTTTTTTTTAAATTCATAAATGCCAGCAGTCATATATTTAAATGAGGTTTATAAAATTTAATCTACATCTTAAAACATCATAATAAATTAGCTCATGATTAAAACTTTACTACAAAAGTGTCATGTTTTCGAGATAAAACTCATAAACTATGTATTGGTTAGATAATGTAATTTTTCAAGTATTTTTTCATATTTCTAACATATGAAGAATAGGAATAAAAATGACCAAGAATAATATTAAAGTGACACAATGTCTTATCGAAAATTATACAAATATTAGATTACAATAAGCCTCGAAAAATAAAATAAAACGGTTTTACCCTCACGAAAGCCCGCACCCTTAGATTACAAGATAATTTATATAAATATAGTTTAATTTTAATAGTTCTTATTTTATTTTAATCCAAAATTTTTGAAAT
>JAQIXA010004413.1:0-11423 GCA_034699045.1 Nanhermannia cf. coronata Gr-Ori-00579 | reverse complement strand
TGATTACATTTCAAAAAGTAATCATTGCATTGATTACATTTCAAAATGTAATTTTTTACATGAATTTATGATAGTGCATTTTTTACATTAATTCGTGTAAAATTTTTTGAGAGTGTACGCTAGTTTATATATTTACAATATAATTAATATAATAAGCATTCACTAATAGTTAGATTAATAATTTATTATCAATTGTAGATGAAATTTTATCTATGTAATATGATTTTTGGTAAGAATGTTGTCTTGCGTTTCAATCATATTGCGTACATATAGTATCTTTTTTACTCATAAAGAGCAGAAAATCGATTTATAACCCAAAATATTCTTTAAAATTTTAAAGTCTTTAAATTTTATAATCAAGAACTTTCATTTTATTTTTATATTAAGAGTACCCAACTCGGGACTTTGAAAATTTATTCAAAAATAAAGCATTGCATGCGATGTTAATTTAAAATAGAAGCAATCATTTTATGAGCATTTAATAATGATATATCAGTATACTGTGTATAAAGTTCAAAGAAATCTAGGTTTTTTTTATATTTTTTAAGCTGTTTAATCTCCAAACTCGAGTTATAATGATAATTTGATAATAGATTTAAGTCATGTTAAACAAAAAAAATATTTTTTCGCTTTGGATTTAATTTTAAGATTTCTATTACTCTCGTATTTATTTTTATTTTTCCATGCGTTCCTTTTTTCCATTTTTATTTTTCCCTCGTTTTGCCCAAATTTAAAAAAAAAACCGCCAAATTTTTGGAAAGACCGAACCAAAATTCTAAAAGTTGGCCAAATTATTGTAAAAGACACGAAAAAAATTCCAAAATAATAAAAACTTTTGTAAAAATTCGCAAAAATTTCTAAAAATCTAATGGGAAGATATTAAAAAATATATATTGCTAAATATCTCCATTTTTGAGATCAGATCATTTGCGTTTCTTGAAATTGAAAACTTGAAATTTTTAAAAAATTTGTTTTGTCATAAATCGTAATTTTGTGCCTACAAGGTCGTTAAGCTTGTAGTTAAGTTGATGTTCCTAGAATGTATTGTTTTGGAAAGTCTATAAAGGAAAATTTTTTCTTATAGAATTAAGATGGTTCAATATGATACATATTTTTTTAACTATGACTTATCATAATTATTAATTTTGGTTTAGTCATTATTATTTGGAATTTCCATTTAAAAATACCAGTTCAATTGCTATTTTAAAATTCAATTTCCACAAATAAAATACCAGATGAATACCTGGAATCATAAATTATAATTCATTATCCATGCATTTATTCTCGTTTTTTCTATATTAGAGTAGTAGTAAAGTACTGTCTTTATAATCAAAATATTTCCATTTGAATAAAACATTTACCAATGAAAATGTAAATTTTCATATTTTATACAGGGATAAAATTTGTTATTTTAAAAGTAAAATGATATTAATAAAATCATATAAAAATTAATAGTTTTTTCGAATAAACTGTTCCAATTCTGTAATACAATTTTTTATATACTGATATTTCAAAATGTCAAATTATATTATTTTTTGCACATCTCTCACATTCTGTATATTTCTGTCTTTTTCGGCCTGCAATGGTCAAAATTGCGAGGTTTTAGTTGAAAAACTGGATCGTTTAAATGATTTGACATCCTCAATTAAAACCGACTGTACTTATGTCGAAAATTTTGAGGATTTTTGGGCCATCGGTTGCCGAAATGATTCAAATGACCAAGCTTTTTGGCCTGAAGATCGACGGGTGGGATTTTGGTCACCTTGTGACCAAAATATGACGAGATGTACTGTCGAATGGACAAAAACTGACAATGTCGTATTCGAAAAAACAGACCAATTTGGGATTAATTTTGGTTTTTGGGTAGGTGGTCGAGGTAGTGTTAGTATAAATACTTTTGGTAAAGGTTTCTCTAGTGGTCATGGTTATTCTGGGGGAAATAATTGGTGGGGACAAAAGTTATATTTTACCAGTGAAAATTCATATCTAGCTTCGGTAAGAATCGTATTAAATGTTAAAAATTTTTTTTGTATTGGATTTAAAATATATCGATTCACAATTAAGATAACAAATCTGTTAAATTTGTTAACTTTAATTTTCAAAAAGCAATTTTAATAATTAATGCCTTTTTTTAAATTTTAGCGTGTACAGGTTGAGCTGATAAAAGGTTCTGCTGGAGCAATCCCAATTCTGGACTTCTTTAATATTATTAAAAATCAAACAGTTTGTTAGTAAAATTTTTAAAAATTAATATTCATGTAAAAATATAAGGGTACATTATTTTATAAATGCCCAATTTTTAGGTGAGGATAAGACGAGACGTCCTTTTAGGGGTGATGGCTGTAATGATGAAAATCTTGGTCAGAAAATTGCACAAATTTCATTTGGCGCCATATTTGCCATTGTACTACTCATGGCAACTCTGATTTCCTGAACATCGAAATGTAAAATGTGGAGATTTTTTCTTCTTTCATAATAATATAGAGATTCTTTAATAAATCAAATTCCAAATAAAAAAACTTTTTACAGAGTATTATTACACCAAGTCGGCTCACCCCGATATATTTACATTTTCATAAATTTTCATAATAAAATTGACAAAAATTAGTCATATTATTATTAAAATACTTAGAATTTGATCGTAATACATATACAGATAATAAATTCAAAAAATATTCTAAACAACTTTACTTAGGCAGGACCTAAAGAACCTTATATCTCACAGCTACATGAAATTGATATTTAAAAAATGCACAAATGATCCCTATCCTGTCCTCAGATGAAATCTCCTCGGAATTCTGCTAACTCTCTCACTTTTCCAAATATTTCTAACAAAAATTTCAATTTATCTAATATTTTTCAAGTGTAACTGTTTTTCCCTTATATGACGGGGTTTTTTCACAGTTATCACTTTTCTATTTTGTATTAGTTTTCTTTTGGTTTTTATACAATATTTTTGTTCCTTTTTTAAATTCCTTTAATCTTTTCTTTGAATAAAGTATTTGCTCCATTTATTTGTACCTTTAATAAGAAATACTAAATAGGTAGGATTGGCATTTTATTTACAGAACGGCTTGAACTTGATCTTTTAAAATAAAATTTAGCAAATGTATGAAGAAATATCTACTACGTAGTATAATATAGGTACATTTAGATATCTTACAATTTTTATATCTAGGCTGTTTAATTTTTGTATCCATCCTTGAGATATATTTTTCTTTTTGGAGAAGCTAACTTTAATTTGAACAATTGATTTGAAGAATGAACATTTGTCATTGATCAAAAGTCAAGATATCATTTACATCTTTAGTTAGTCAGCTCTCGATTTGAACTCAAAGCCTGGGAAAATAAATGATGATGTTCATTTCATGAAATTTACAGGTAGTAAGTAATCTATCTACCCTAGCTAGAATGGATATACATTTTCAGATTTGAATTTAAAATTTTGAAGTACTCAAGTTGGAAACAATAGGTCAAATAAGAATATGAGATAAGGGTACTTTTTTTTTCTTCGGCACCAAATTGTCTGTTCTGCTCGAAACTCTGACTTTGACTTGAGACTTGAGAAAAATTTATACAAAATACAACACAATAGCTTTTTTGATCTTTGAATCAAAGTTCTTCAAAAACTCCTTTACTGATACCTGGTAAAAAAATCTTAAATCTTGAATCTTAAGATCGAGTAGGCTAACTAACTAACCTACATGAAACTCAAAAAAGTGCCGGAACTCTCAAAAAAGTCTTTGAAGCCTCAAGAAAACCTTTAGTCTTTTTTTTTGTAAACTTTTTACTTTTTATATTTTCAAAATGATGGGCAGATGGTAAATAGGATTTGATAAAAGGTACCTACATAATCTTACATACTGTTACTTGTACTGATCCTATGAGTATCTACTGGTATAATCCAGATCCAGTGTAAAAAGTTAGAAAATCGAGGGTTCTAATAATTCATTCTTAAATATTTTTTAAACTCGTAGGTACAAGATCTTAAATATCCATTTCTGTCGAACTCGGCCTATTTTAAAATTCGATGTTTTAAAATTTCGATAAAGTTTGAAAAAAAAACTAAAAAATATTGGCTGACGGAAGAAGGATACCTACTTTTAGTTGAGGATTCGTATATGTAGCAGTATTCAGTACTACAGTATGTAGTATTTATATTCATTTCTCCACCCAACAAATTAAAGGGTTGAGTCTCGTAAAATAGATGAAGAGCAAAGACTGTCAATTATTTTGTGAGCTATTGAGGTCTAAAAAAGAGTTTTAAAAATATAAAAAAAGATTCTCGATCTCAAAAGCCGAAAAAACTGGGGAAAAGTAGGCGGTTTCGATTCATTGGCTCGTTCTCATACTCATACAAATACAGGTAGATATGTATCTATCAGTATGTAAGTATATGAATATGCTCGTAGGTATGATTTGAGAAACTTCAATTTTTTTCAACTTCAAATGGTCGATTTTTATTCCAAACCTCAAATTAAAATTCTGGTGCAAACCAATACGGGGATGGATAGCTGCCCATACAAATTCAGCCTTAAGATAAATACATATTCGAAATTCTAATTTCGAATTTCAATCTTACACTTTTTCTCTAAGATCGAGTTTTGAGGGCTTGCAGCTCTTGCATACATATGAGATGAGATGAGTCCGAGCCTATAAAAGAAATTTCTAAATTGCTTTGTGCCTAAACCTAAACCTAAAATAATAATTATTATGAAGATTAGAGAAATAAAGGGCTCACTAGTACTTTGGTTTTTAGATCTTCGAGTTGAGAGAAAAAAAAATCTAATGGCTTTAGTCTGACGAGTATGATATTAGTTATTCTTTCAACTATTGCTCAAAATTCGAAAGCTTTAAAAACTCAGAGAGCCCTTTTGAAAAGATACGAGTAAAGTGACCAATAGCTCAGAATATTATTGTATGTATTATAAAGGCAATAAATTTATTAAATCCTAAGATTCTAATTGTAAGAATAAGCACAAAGAACATTGAATTTCTTGTCCAAAATCGAGTTTATTCCACCAGCATTATTTTTGTAGGGTCGCGGAAAAAATCCCAACAGCCAAAATCCCACCTCCAAAATCCCACCTCCATGCAATTGTCTTGCAATTGAAGAAGATGTTGTTCATCACATTTGTAAGACAATTGCATGGAGGTGGGATTTTGGAAGGTGGCTTTTTGGTTTAGGTGGGATTTTAGCAGTTGGGATTTTGGAGTTGGGATTTTGGTCAGTTGGGATTTTTTCCTAGAGCCATTTTTGTATTATTAACCAGAATTTTTTTTGAGAAAAGTGATATTTTGCTTGTCCATCTTATGCACTTGTACATTTGTAAAACCCTGTAAGGGGAAAGGAAAAGATAGATTTTTTTGAATCTGAATTTAAATTCTTTCATATGAGCAAGAGCTTATAAATAGAAACGCATTTATAATAACTAAAAGCCATTATTATACTCGGGATGTTGTAGAAGTTTACATTTGTGGTGGCGGTGGTGATGCTGGTAGATACTGGTATTGGTACTGGATGAAATTCATTTATATTTTTTTTCCTCGAGAAAAGAGTTTCAAGTCTTACTTCTTGGATAATAATAAAGATTCATTTGATGTAAGATTCTCCCTTCTAAATTTCTATTATAAAATTCTATCTCAAGTCAAATTTCAAAAAAAAAAAAAAAAGCTCAAACTCTCCCGTTCTTCTGACTTTTGAAAACTTTTGAGTTTGAGATACTCGAGAGTAAAATCTCATAAATATTTTATGAATCTACTTTAGAAATAGGGTATTACGAGTATACAAGAGATAGTATTGGTTTTCATATTGCTTATGAGATTTATAATGGGTTTTTTCTCATATGTAATATGCAAAGGACTCATCATCCGCTTATTGACTATACGGAGTATTTAAGTATCTAGTATCTACTACTATGGTTGTTCAGTTGACGACTTTAAATTTAAATGTTCTCGAGACTCGAGATTTTTCCGACTTCAATCTATCTGAACACCCCTGTATTTACCCTACTGTTGTGATCATTTCGAAAGCCAAAAATACTAAAAAAAATTATCATAAACTAATTTTTAATAAAACTTTTAAAAAATTTTGTCAAAATCCGCCTACTTGAAAATCAAAATTGGTTTCAAAATTCAAAATTAGAACATTTATTGTATGATATCTAGAAACATTAGGCTGCTAAACAGATAAATGCTAAGTACCTTACCACAATTTTTTGACATTTTCGATGAGAATAATGAGAAAACTTGTATAAAGTGTAGAACATATCTATCTAACTTATAAATACTCATGAACATGAATACTTATCATGCTTACATTTAGTTATGTTTGATAAGAAAACTAATTTTTAAAAATTTCTATTTTGCTTGTAACTTGCATAACTTAGGATTAGTGGGTTTCATTATGTCCATTGCTCACCGAAAATTTTCTGGAAGATTCTACCAAGGTATGACCATCATCAAAATCTTGTTCCGATATACTCGAACTAATGTATAATGCATAGGCTTAATTTTTAAAAAAAGCTGAAGAGGTTTGGATTTCTTTTTAAAGCGCCGACAAGCCGCAATCTGCAAGTCCATAGTTGGTCAAAAGATTTGACTTTGAGTTTGAAAAAAAACTCATTCTCAAATCTTTTTCGATTTTTTCTTGTAAGTACTATTTGGTACTAATCTCATCTTGTAAAGTCTTCAGAGTACAAGTACAGATACAAGAGACTCTTGAGGATTTCGAATTCAAGTTTTGTTATTGAACATATGGGATCTGAAAAAAAATATCAACTGTACTGATATAAAATAAATGAGCAATATAAGTACCAATACTTGTGTAATGTAGCATTTGAGTATTTAAAAGTATGTATAAAGTGGTGTTCGAATACAATGCACTTTAAAGTATATAAATTTAAAAGTATTCGACCAGTCAGTCAAAGTTAGAATGAATACTTTTGTAAGATAATGAGCTGCTGGCCAGAGCTTACAAGTTCAAAAAAAATCTTAGAAAAAATTCTTTCGAACAAATTGCATTGTTGTTTAATGATGAACTTATGTTCTCCATTATAATAAGTGTATTGCATAAGCTAAAACCATGATTAAAGATACATTTGTGTTATCGATGAATACATAGTCCTACTATATAATAACAAAGGGCAATAAGCTTACAAGTAAACATACCAATTTCTTCAAGAATTTTCTAGACAAAAATTGATTTATATCATAAACATTTTGACCTAATCCTAAGTAACAGTATTACTTAATAGTTGAAACAAAATCTTAAAAATTTTATAAAAAGTAAATCTAAATTCTCATATTTTTATATTTTTATAGCCTGATACTTCGTATAGCACAAACCCTGTCAATTGAGTCCTAAATTTGAGTTATTTTTAGATAATAGAGGTAGCTTTGCTGGTTTAAATAATAGGTACCTAGTACCTACAGTGCAGTATAGTAATATTATTAAATATGAATATGAGTGTAGGAATTTTTTGATCATAGACTTGAGACCCAACCATGTAATTTCCAATTAGAGAAATTTTCCAATAAGTTGATTAGTGCGATGAATCATAATTATTAAGATAAGGAAAAATTCTTCATTGAAAGCTACCTTCTACTTACATATGTACATATGCATTATGTATAGAAATATTGTGTATTACAATGTGCAATTATAAAAAATTCCTAGGGGTTAAGTAAGGGTTTCATTTTCATTAGTCATTAGTTCAAAAATATAATAAATAGGTATTCTCATTTCTGGGTGAAAAATAGTGGCAAGTCAAGGGAAATAGGTGCGTGTTCCCCGTCCAAAAAAATTTAAAATTTTGAAAAGGGTCTTCCTACTTACTTCAACTTAACTTCCCCTGTGTGATATGTGTATAATTGTAAAAGGTGTAATACATTTCAAGCTTAAAAAAACTGAAAAAAAAACTCCCTTTCTTACTTACTTTGCAATAAATTACGTAGGAAATGACAAGGGCCCTTTACCACTGACCTAAAATCCATTATCTCGAAAAAATCTCCAAGATCTAAAAGATCCTATATATCTATATAAGCTCAAAAAGTAAGAAAAAAACAGCTAGAATTCTCAAATAAAATCAAAATTTCTAAGCACTCAAAATCCTCTCAAGAACTCAAGATTTCAAGATTCTAAAAAAATTCGGTCTTTTTTGATCTTAATTAGAGATCACTGGTAGATTTGACTTGAGAATTTTGATTTGATATGAGAAAGAAATTATTTCTAATTCCCATTTGCTTACAAGGTTTAATCATATCGGTCATAATTAAATTGAAATCCTTTTACTACTAATCTGTAGGTTATTTACATAAACCTACATTTTTCCTGTCAAGTATCTTGAAAATCTAGAATGATATGAGCTTTATATAATTTTTGTTTAATAAGGGTTGTACTTACCCCCTATTAAATGGTTTATGAATTTTATGATCTCAATAATTTAAGATTTCCAAAAGTGATAGCGGCAAAATTTTTGTCTCTTTTTACTACTAGGGCTATGTATGAGTATATGGAACTCTATGTGAGGCGTCAAACATTAATAAAATGACATTTATTTCTGACAGTTTAATTGCAAGGACCCATTATACCGCCACTTTACACTTGTGCCTGTGTACTTAAATGTGTAAGATCACATTTTAAGGCTCTAAATAACACAAAAATGGGTATTATTACATGTACATTTAATTAGAAGATTTTCTACAAGGAAAAAAAAAGAGTTTAAATGGCCATAATGCAAACTCATTGTGACAGGATTCAGAATAGGGATAGTACTAGTATAGATAGAAGACTTTTAGCTTTTTACCCTCAAAAAACTTTTTTATTACCCGAAGCACTTCTCCTTTTTTGAAGATTAAGTGAGCTCTTAAAAAAATTGAAGTTTTAGATTTTTGCAGGGAAAATATTATGGTTGTTTAAGTAGTAAAGTTTCCTGTATCTGTACATTCTGTATCCTATAGGTAGGGTACTACTGATACTTTAGCAAGAATCAGATCTTGAGATTATTGCCAATTGCCAAATTTTTTTATATCTTTGGTTTCTTTTGCGAAAATAAATGAAGGGGAAGTAATATTGCCTTATAGTATTAGAGTATAGTAAAGAAACCGACCTGGGTCAATGTCATTTTAAATGAGTTTTTTACATCTTTATTATACATATTCATACTATACAGTATACTACTTAGAATAGAGTATATGGATAATATATAGATGAATGATATAATAATTCTTTTCGGCTCTATTTCCCTTGACAGGCTCTGCTTTATTACTCTACAGTCACCTTTTCCCCTTTTAAGTTTTTTTTTTGGGAAAAAAAACTTTATCTATCAGTCACTTTGATTTATTCATTCTCATGAAAATGCAGATATCTATGTTAGTTCCTATTTACCTACTATATGTACAAACAAGGATAGTAGACAACCCTTCAACTATTTTTTTAGAACCTAAGTAGATAGGTATTTTTCTAAAAATTAAAATTTACATTTCTATCAGTTTAATTAATCTTGAGCTTGGTTAAATAAATTAAAATGTTTACAAAAAATATTTTTGCAGTCATCTGGTTGAAACTTTACATAAGTAGTTCAAATAGTAATTAATAGGTATCTAGATATAAGTAAAAGATACACTATTACTATTATAGTAGGGGTAATCCTCTAGATAAGGTAAATGAGATTTTTTCTAGTTTGACCTTTATTTTTAAATTATTTTAAATAATAGGTAATCAATTCATACCTACAGATACTTGGATTTCAAACTGCTATAAATATATCTGTAGGTAGCAGGTAGGGTACTTATTACTTATCAAGTACCCTAGTCTAAAGATAAGAATAAGTTTGGTACCCTTATTTAGTAATACTTAAGAATAAGAATAGAATTAGAATCAAATCGACACTACAGATATTGAATGATTAACTTTTTAGTTTAAAATTTTCATAATAAAATTCCAAAAAAGTTTAAAACATTGGAAATCTTCCTAATTGTAAGTTCTAGTTTATAATTTCTGTTGTATATAGTAGGTACTTAATGAATGATATTACACTACAGGGTGTTTCAGAATAGACACACTATAATAGATATTTTTAAACAACTCGTATATTGTAGTAACTTATGTTAGAATTTATCTATTATTCTTATTTACAACTACTAATACTTTAGTAGTAAGAAAATGAAAAATGAAAATATTTCATATTAAATAAGAAAATTGTGTTCTACGTATAAGATTATTGTTGCAAATAGCTCTAACAATGTACTTTAAGATCCAATTAAAGATAAGAACTCAATTAGAGAGCAATTTAGCAATTAGTTAAACGAAATAAAACAAAAATTATTTAATAGTCGAGTATATTTCCGTTTCTCGAAAAATTAAGAAAAAAAAGTTAGGTGGATGAGAATCGAAAGAAAGGATAAATTTCAAGTAGTAAGAAGACAAACGGAAGGGGATGACAAGTATAAGTATGGAGTAATTAGCTCAGGAGAACTCAACCCTCACATTAAGCACCATGTTTTACAAAGTATTGTTATCTTAAAATTAGTGAAATTACATATATTTCAGTCACAAAGACTATATTTATGGTACTTGCTACCTAGTAGGTACTTGAGAAAGAATGCGGTTTAATGGTACAAAAGCCACTATAATGTATACTGATACTGATAGTAGAAGGTAATAGGTATAAAGTTAAAGATAACAAAGTATCTAAATGAGCAAGGTAAATAATCACCACAGAACAATTAGTACTGAAAACATGCAAGAAAGCATGTCATTTGAACTCGAGTTGTTTTTGGAGTTTTTTCGACGAGAAAGGAGCACGCAAGGGGTATAAAAAAACTCCATTTCAGATCAAAATTTACTATACCTAGGACCTAGTACAGTATTTACTCTATTTTGAAAAAAAGATTAAATTGCTTTATACTATGATGGTTTTTAAAAATCCTTTGTTAGCTCGTTAATTCCTCACCCAGTACGCATTGTTAATTCTTTAGTGAGATATTCAAAAATCTAAAATTCATTTAGAGACTGGCTAACATTTTTTTGGTAGGATCTTAAGGGTTTCAAAAATTTAAAACATACCTATTTACTTACGTCTTAGGTTCTTTATTCAACTATTTAGGTAAATTAAATTTATTTTTATACTTGTACTTTTTATACATGATAATAGTAGAATGAGTATTGGTATTTGGTATAAGTGTCAAAATTGAATATACTGATATGTAGTATGTGAATCTAGGACATTTGGAAAGAGATTTTTGGAAAAAATACATTTGCCTTAGGACATTTTTCCAAACTGGACTTTTGCAAAGCGGACATTTGCCATAGGACATTTGCCATAAGACTTTTGCAAAGCAGATTTTTAGAAAATGAAATGAATGATCATTTTGAAATTCAGGGGTGTATATTTGAGCTTTTGTGTCTATCTGGAGATATG
>JAQIXA010004412.1:0-11423 GCA_034699045.1 Nanhermannia cf. coronata Gr-Ori-00579 | reverse complement strand
AAAATATAGGGGTAAATTCAACCAAATTAAGGATGAGATTAAATCAGAGTCATAAAATAAGCAATCAAAATTCTAAAAATGAGTTTAGGAAATCTGAGAGTATCCAAAAGTCATACAAAAATGATAAAAATTCTAAAAAAAAATTTCTTCCGGTTTCAATTGAAATCTTTTTTATGTAGAATTAGACTATCTACTATACAATACTGTATGCAAAGAGGCTTCAAATTGACTTAAATACTTGCATTTTATAGAAAATTTTCTAGCAGATCGAAATACACGACCAAAAAATGTCTGAAAAATTTGCAAAATTACTCTTATTGAACATAACTTAAGTTATTTTTAAAGACTCATCAAAATTTTGACAAATGAATTCAGAAATCAGGAAATAGTGGATGATATGAAAAAAAAATTATCGAAATTTTTTGCAGATTTTAAAAACAGACGAAAGTAAAGCATTTCAAAAAAATCTTGAAAAAATTTCAAAAAATTTCAAAAAGCTGAATTTGTCTAGACAGTTTTGGGGATCTTACGACTTTTTGATACTCTCTTGATACTTTTTTGAGATATTTTTGAGTCTATTGGAAACATTTTAGAGAATTGTATTTCCTATTTGTAGTTTTTTGACATTTTTTAAAGAGATTTTTACCCTTTTTTGAGGAAAATTTGCGATTTTTTGGAGCTTTTTGGAGCTTTTTTTGAGAAAATTTGCTACTTTTGAGAGTTTTTTGAGAAAATTTGGAATGTATTTATGAAAAACGGTATAAATGCTTCTTGTTATTAAGATAGAGACATTGTTCTCTCTCTTACTTAATACATGATTGGGGGGAATGTATAAATAAATAAATATATATTTCAGGGCCATAATAATATATTCTTTTGTAGCCCATTTGTTTTGTGTGTATTTTCTTATGGGAAAACCGTCGTCCTAACTAAAAAAGGGCAAAATGTTCCTTTAAAAACTCTGAGTAGAATCTTTCAGCTTCTCCGCCGAATCCTCACGAGCTCCCCGAATCGATTTTCCCCCCTAAAGAAATGTAAATGGGAAATTTTTCTCCGATAAAACCGAATGGTTTTTATCCGAATAGATTTGGAGAAAGTCGGCGGATTCTCGCTGGAACTCAATGAATTCAGCCTGGTCTAACCAGGTAAATTGAAATCTTCGATCAAAACTACTCGATCCCATTATATTAAATGTAAAATTCAGATCAAAATTAACATTTTTACACAAATTTTTGGGCAATGCTGATAGATACTAACCTTAAAGGTCAAATGAAATGCTATTCCATATGCTTGTAATGCATTAGAAATACATATGACTAAATCCAGACTGTCAAGTAACGGTTTTTACATTTTATTTGACCTTTTAAGGTCAATATCTATCAGCATTGCCCAAAATTTTTTTGGAAAAATGTCGATTTTGATGTGAATTTTCCATTTAATATAATGGGATCGAGTAGTTTTGACCGAAGATTTCAATTTACCTGGTTAGTATCTCACTATATGTACACTTAAGACCAGAATTCAGTCTTTAAATATGGGCTATATTTTACCTAGTTTTGAGTCCCTCACTCAAGATCAGACTTTCTCCCAAAGAAAATGTAGGGTACCTAAAAAAATAAACCAAAATAAAAGGTAAGGTAAGGTATGTATTTAAGGATATGGGAATTCGTAATAAGGGAAAAATAGCATTTTTTTTCTTTTAAATATCAAATACCTAGGACATTTGCGCAAATGACAATTCGTCCAAAGTCAAATTTTAAAAATTAATGCTCATTATTATAGTTTACATATTAAAATTAAAACCCATAAATCTTTTTGAAAAATTTTTCGAAAATTTTGAGATTTTAATTTCATTTGGAGTTCAAGTAAATTTTTTACAAAATTGAAATATTTTCTAAATATTCCTAAAAATTTGAGTTTAAATAAAGAGATGAGGAGTTTAGGAAAATTTTAGCAATTTTTTTAACAAGTTAAAATTCTAATCAACAGTCAAATTTCGTTATAAAGAAGATCTGGCTTTAAGTTATTTTGTTCAAAATTTTCAATTTTCAATTTTCAATTTAAATATCGCGATATATCGCCTAAAATTTCTAAAAAAAGGCTCCAACGCAATTTCAGCCTTATTTTGGTTGAATTTACCCCTATATATGTGGTCTAGCTTAACTGTATGAAACGAACCCTAAATTTGACCTAATAAGGTCAAAGATTAGATATAATTATAATCCAAGAAAAGATCAAAATGTAACACTTTTGATCCCATAATATGATAAAAAATGACTTTTATTTTAATTTCATCACTATTTTGGTTGAATTTACACCTATATTTTTGACCTAATTTTACTCCTGTATGAAATAAGCCCTAAATATTTTTAAATCCTAACCTAATCTTTGGGTTAATTTCATACAGTTGTTAAGTTAGACCAAAAATATGGGGGTAAATTCAACCAAAATCTATTGACATTTTTGACAATAATGTCAATTTTGGTCTTTTTCTTTAATTATATATGCTGTTATCTTTGACCTTAGGTCAAATTTAGGTCAAATTTAGGGTTAATTTCATACAAGAGTAAAATTATATCAAAAACAGGGGTAAATTCAACCAAAATAAGGATGAAATTAAACACAAGTCATTTTTTTATCATGTTATGGGATCAAAAATTTCAAATTTTGACCTTTTATGATATTTGACCTTATAACCTTATGGCCCTTTAATCTAATGTAATGGAAAGTACGGTAGTTCCATTTTAACTTATTATTTTTTCATACCGAAAAAAAAAGTAATTTCAAACGACCCCAGGGGGAAATTAAAAAATGCATCGAGATTTACAAGAAAAAAAGAGAGAGGAAAATAAACCTTTCTTCTTTTGTTTTGCCTCGTTTTTTGTGAAGTAAATGAGATTTAACTTTTTTTTGATCTTTAATAAACCCTAAGTAATGTTTTCTCATGAAATTATAAATAATTTAATCTCAACAAACTCTCTTTTTAAACTATATGAAAAGCCTCTCAAAATCTGAAATTTCCATATTTTGAAATTATTTTCTATTTGACTGGTTTCCCATTTAAATATTTAAGGACTTGTGTTTAATTTGATCCTTATTTTGGTTGAATTTACCCCTAAATTTTCGGTCTAACTGTATGAAATTACACTAGTTCAAATTTATAAAAGTTTAGGAAGGTTAGGTAGGTTAGGATTTTAAAAAATTTTGGGGAAATTTCACACAGTTAGATCAAAAATATAGGAGTAAATTCAACCAAAATAGGGATGAGTTTAAATCAGAACATTTTAAAATACCAATGCTCTATATCTATGTATATGTATAAGTAGAAGTGCTGGGAAAACTGTAAAAAATTTTTAGCAAAAAATAGAAATTTTTACAAAATGGATTATAAATTTTGATATTATATTACACTAAATATGACTTATGTTTAATTTCTTCTCTATTTTGGTTGAATTTACCCCTATATTTTTGATCTAACTTTATCCTAGTATGAAATTAGTCCAAATTTATAAAAGTTTACTTAGGATTTTTTAAAAAATTTGGGGAAATTTCACACAGATCAAAAATATAGGGGTAAATTCAACCAAAATAGTTAAGAATACTAAATTTATGCAATTTTCTATCATTTTATTGGATCAAAAATGTGAATTTTGATCTTTTTCTTTGATTATAAATGATCTTATCCTTGACCTCATAGGTGTAAACTTAGCCAAAATAGGGATGAAAATAAATTGGAGCTATATTAAAGTACCAGTAATGTCAATCTTATTAGGCTTAGGAGGTTTTTTTTTTTTCAAAAAAATAGAGTCGAAGAAATCTGATCTTATAAAAGGTGATAAAGCAAATTAATTTAGAGTAATTTGATCGTTCAGATTACAAAATACACTACATGAGTTAATTCAATCAAATCCACTATGTACTACTACTACTTATAAGGAAAAAAATCGAGGCTTTTCAACAAAGTACACTAATTGCATACTCTCGATAATACTACTATAGGGGTAGATTAGGGATAGTTCGGAAAGGTTTTTGATATTTAGACAACCTGTTTTCGAAAAAATCAGTTGCTAATTTTGATTCATAGTTTGACCATTCGCAAAAAATTTCTAAAAATTTGACAAAAATTTTTGTATTCACTTAAGAAATGTCATCACTTTAAATAACTTTTGTTAAAATTTTTGCAAAAATTTCCTCTTTATTTTGCAAATGATTTCTAAATTATTTGTAAATTTTATATTAACATCTATCATCTCTAAAGATCTAAAAATATTTTCAAGTTAATAGCTTGAGGTAGATTATGGATAGTTCTGAAGGGTTTTTTGAACTTTAGGCAAAACGGGTGGGTAATTTGATCTGAAATTGCATTTTTGTATAGAGATAATCAAGATATTCCCAATTATAGATATACAGAGACAGCTGTATCTGCTTCAAAATATCAGTACAAGCTGTTTAAAAAGTAAAAAAGTTCCCAACTATCCCTACTCTACCCCTATTAAGTAAATGTGATTAATGTACATAGTAGTACTAGTATCTGTAGTAGTAGTTGTATATTTAGTATTTAATTTATCCTTAGTATAGGATTACTTATTATTAGGATTGTACTCTTCCGAACTTGAAATGTTTACTCAAGAATTCTGCTTTTGCTGTTCTGGCTCCAAAATACACTTTTTATTTTTATATTATTTACTTTCACCAATTGAAATAAAAGTCTTGTAGAAACTAGTAGGGTACTATACAGTATACAGATACTAGTAAGGCAAAATTTCTCTATAAAGTAAAACCTTTTTAAATTCTTATAGTTATTAAAACTAGAGCTTATGATTAAAGCTACTAATTGGCCAAACTGAAAGAAAATTTATCGAAGATTTTGGAAAAGACAAAATTTTAATGTATAATATCTCAAATGTCAAAAGCTTTGGATAACTTTTAATAAAATTTTCTAAAATTTTCCATCTTTTAAATTCAACTGGAAGCAAAATGTTATCAAAAAAAAAGATAGATACTTTTCGACTACTATGTACTTTATAGAGAAGTTTCAGTCTACTCTTTAGTTTACTAATATAGTGATACTAAAAACAGCTTTAAAACCATATGCCCTAAAATTTGCACATATCTAGATATTTTGATCTTTAAACAGATACTTCTGGTTCTAATACTATAATATACTAAATAGAGCTTGAAACAAGTAAACTTTCATTAGAGTAATAAAAATTTCAAGAGACTTGCTATAGGGGTAGATTAGGGAGAGTTTGGATATTTTTACAGCCTTTTTTAGGCTTAACCATTTATATATTAGGAGTTATTTATATAAGAATTTATTAGCTATTTTTACATGTATTTTGCAGATATTAAAATTTTTGATACGCTCGAATTATATTTTGACTATTTTGGTTGAATTTACCCAAAATTTTGGTTGATTTTAACCTATTTTGGGTGAATTTTTGGTCTAACTTTATCCCTATATGAAATTAAAACAAATTTTTTGTGTTGATCTTAATCTAACCTAAACTAAACTAAAATAATTTTGGGTAAATTTCATACAGTTGTAAGGTTAAACTCAAAATATAGGATTAAATTCAACCAAAATAGGGATGAAATTCAACTTTTATTGAAATTAGCGAACTTTTACTTTTTCTAAAAAATGTAAAATCAAGTTAAAATTTTGAATAAAAGCGAGGAGGCTCTGAAATGCCTTGAGGGGATTTTCCCCATTAGATTTACTTTGATGGAATTATTTGCTCTTTTTAACTTGATACTAGATCTCTATATATTATCTTGATCCTATATAGTAATACTAAAAAGTGCTCTAAATCCCCATTTAAGATCAACTCGACTTGTGCTTAATTTCATTCATATTTTGGTTGAATTTGCCCCTATATTTTAGTCTATCTTTACACTCGTTTGAAATTAACCCAAAATCTTTCAGTTTAGTTTAGATTAGGTTAGGTAGGATTTTTTAAAAATTTGGGTTAATTTCATACAGTGCAGTGTACTGTAACTGTAATATTTTGCTTCCAGTTGAATTTAAAAGTTATCCAAAATTTCGACACTTGAGATTTTACGAGTATGTATACTCAAAATTTGACAAAATATCCACAAATTCAGAAATTTTTGTAATTTTTTTAGTGAATTTTGTAAAAGATTATATTTTGACAAGCAATTTTAACTTTCATTTGAATTTATAATCTACAAAATCTTTGAAAAATTTTCTTTCAGATCAGATTGATGATTTCTAAATCCTATATACTCGTACTTATGTATGTGTAGTTGAGCTATATCAAAAATATACAAAGATGCAAATTCAACCAAAATACGGACGAGATTGAATCAGATTTATCGTCATCACTGATACTTTTCATTTTGAGAATTTGAAGCAATTTCAAAATCAAAATTTCAAGTAATTTTGGCCAAATTCAAAAAAATCTTTGAAATTGGAAAATCAAAAAATCTCAATAAAATCAGATGAGATATTTGTCCAAGTTTTTTCGCCAATATTTACTCAAACTTTGCTTTTGAGAAACTTGAAAAAAAAATCCCAACTTTTTTGAGTATTTACTCAAAAAACAAGACTTTAGAGCTTGACTTCAAGTTGACTTTGAGCTTGCATCTAAAAATCCAAACTACACTATGTACTTGGAATAGCCTTCAAAGTTTATTTTTCTAGTAAAATAATAGCAAAATGTGATTTTTGGGAAATATTTATCGATGATTGATGTACTTGTAATATAGTAGGTACTAGTACATACATGAAACTATATAAAAGATACTATGGTCCAAAATTATAAGAAATTTCGCAAAATTTAAAGGAAAAGTAGCAAAATTGATATTTTTTTTAGTATAGATCTTATAGGGCCAAATGTTAAGATATCTAAATTTTCAAATTTTGGCAAAAAAATTTGTCATTTTTTGATATTTGCAACTCAAATCTGAAAATAAATACATTAAATAAAATAAAAATAAATATTTTAGATGTGATTTTTTCGGGCTTTTTTCGGTGAAAATGTTCCAATTTCGAGGATTTCCCCTGTTATAGTAGGGTACTAGTATATGGAACTATGTTGAAGATACTAAGGCAGGTCCAAAATTACAAGAAATTTGGCAAAATTTGAAGGAAAAGTAGCAAAATTGAGATTTTTTAAAATATAGACCAACAGAGGAAGATATCTAAATTCTTATATTTTGCCATAAAATTTGTCATTTTTTTGATATTTGCAATTCAAATCTGATCCTAATATTCAACCTAATATTTTAGATATGTTTTTTTTGATTTTTTTGAGAAAATGTTCCAATTTTGGAAGGTTTCCTCTCTGTTCTAGTAGGGTACTATATATATATTACTTTAGCTTTTAAGTTAGATAAGGAAAAAAAGGGGGAAAAAATTGATATTTTTTGAGATTCTTACGTCAAGTCCATTACCATTATCATTAGGCTAAGGACTGAGGCTTAGAACCAAATCCATTAAAATCTAAATGCACTTTTTTACACACTTTTTTCTCCCATTCAGATTCATAAAAATGCTTATCTACTACTACTACTACTACTCGTATATAGGTAATACTGTAGGTATATCTACTAGCAGGAAAATCAATATTTTGGAAATTTTGTGTAAATCAAAGCTTAAAATAGAGAGATTTAGGCAAAAAAATTGTAAAAAATGATAAAAATTGATTACAAAACTTGATGAGAAATCTCAAAATTTGTAAATTTTTCAAAAACTTTTTAACCTCTCTAAATAAATTCAGAATATTTTTGCCTCAATTTTTATTAATTCAGTTAAGAGATGTCCCAATTTGAAACAGTTGAAGGAACAACTTTGAAATCTTCGATTTTGCAATGTAATCAGAGGACAAAAACTAGGATTTCAAATTGAAATTGAGATATCAGTAACATTTTACATTATACTAAACATGTTTGAGAATTTCATTTCTAGACAAAATTTTACAAATTGAGGGCAAAATTTCTTTGGTAAATCTTTCGAGTACAATTTTATGAAAATTTATAAGCAAAGTTTTAAAGGATTTGTCGTTCTTATCAAAATTGATGGACTACAGTATATCTGTAGGTATAAAGAATTCTGAATTCAACCGAGAATTTATCTACTAATAAAGTTTGGCAAGGTATTTCTCTATGATAATGTTAAGGTACTAACCAGGTAAATTGAAATCTCGGATCAAAACTACTCGATCCCATTATAGTAAATATAAAATTGAGATCAAAATTAACATTTCCCCCTAAATTTTTGGCCTAAACGGATAGATACTGACCTTAAAGGTCAAATGAAATGTAAAAACCGTTACTTTTTAGTCAGGATTTAGTCATACGTATTTCTAATGCTTTAAAAGCATAGGGAATAGCATTTCATTTGACCTTTTAGGTCAGTATCTATCCGAATTGTCCAAAAATATTTGTGTAAAAATGTTGATTTTGAGTTTAGCTTTCCATTTAATATAATGGGATCGAGTTGTTTTGGCCGAGGATTTCAATTTACCTGGTTAGTTAAAAGTTTCAAGCATGGGCTTTTCGACTAGTACTAAAATACCCAGTTGGTAATAAAAATTCGTAAAAGTGTCAATTATTGGAATAAAGTATAAAAAATCCATTGGGTTTGTGGGTGTTAAGCAAATTCCCTTTTTTTATCTTTTTTATGCAAAGGGCAAGTGCAAGTGCATAAAAAATATCAAAATTCTCTTTCTGTCTGTCCACTATCGATAACATGGGACTCTTATGAACTTTTTCTCACACAAAAAATCCGATTTTGATCTCTTTAATTCAGTCGGCTAATACTGGGTATTCGTATAAGGGTGTGAATGAAAGCAAAAAAAAGAGAAAAACTTTTGATTTGAATCAAACAAACTTTTTATCAAAAAAAAACTCCCACATTCAGCACTAATTGAACCCAAAAAAGTAAAGATTTACAAATCTACGAAAAATTTGGAATTTTTTATATCAAAATAGGAGTTTAGGGGTAGATTAAGGATAGTTTGGAAGCATTTTTTGAATTTTAGACAGCTGGTTTTGCACACAAACGAGTATTTAATTTGATATCTAACTATCCCTAATCTACCTCTAGATTTCATTTCTAAATATTTCTAAATTTTGTATCATTTTAACAGACAAAATAAAAATTTAGAATTTAGAACTCAATTACAAAATAAAGGCAAAATTTTAACAAAAGTTCGGGACATTCCAATGACGAGTTATTATTTTTTACTAGGTTTTAATTAACTACTTTATAGTTAATTACTACTTGTGGTTAAATGTCTAAAGGCATCTCATATTAAAATACTTACAGATAAGTCTAATAGTCTTTTATATTTTAAATCAGAATCATAAATGGCGTTTTATAAAGGCAATAAACCTTAGTACTAGAACTAGGATTTAATTAACTGATCTAGTTATGTTAAACTCAAGCTAAATTGTGCGAAAAAAAGCATTTTTTTTTTTGCGTTTTTCAGGGTTAAATATATGTCAAATTCGGAATCTATGTCATCGATTACCTTTTCATAAACCAGTTAAACGATGTTTTTGATTTTTTTCCCATATGATTGACATGGGGAACCCTTAAAAGAGTCCCTAGTATAAGTGAAATTTTTGTTGAAATGGGACAACTAGATCTTCTAAGGGTCCTTTATGCCAAGTTTGGTTAAAATCGGTCCAGTTTTTTGAGTTATCTTGAGGACAGACAGACAGTCAGACAGACAAACGGACAAAGTGCAAGTAAAGTTGGTTAGAAAGTACTCGCTTCGCTCACACAAAAAAAATGTTATTTAAAAAGACAGATTATCAATCTGAATTTTTTTTTATGAAAGTGAACTTTTGCTCGTCAATTGTGTAGAAAAATTCTCTTTTTTTCGTCTAACTAGTTTTAAATAAATATTTGAAAAACGAGCTGGAAAATTATATAATCTAATTATAATCTAATGGGCTTTTTAATACCTTATATAGATATTCTGCTGTCTGGGTCTGGGTAATCTCCCAATATCTAAATATATTATAGAGAAATTCCATTACCATAAAATCCTTAATGGGCTTAATTCTCACGCGATTCAAACCTACAATGGAACCTCTATATAACGTCAAAAAATTATTTATGAATTTTTAAACCTTCAATTTAATCTCATCCCTATTTTGGTTGAATTTACCCCTATTTTTAGATCTAGCTTTACAACTGGTATGAAATTAACTCAATATTTTTAGTTTAGTTTAGGTTAGAATTTTAAAATAATTTGGGTTGATTTCATACAGGGGTAAAATTATTGTATCATTTTTTGGTAAATTTGTAATTTCAACTCTTTAAAACTGCTTTCAAAAATGACTTTATAGTGAAATTTCACTGTGCAACTCCGTATGATGGGAAATATGCATTTTATCCGAAATCCACAAATAAGCCCTTTTTATTTCTAGGATTTGGGGCCTTTAAAATGATAAGAGAATAAAATATATCGGCAAAATGATAAGCTAACCTACCTACCTATCTACATATTTTAGATAGGTACCTCTATTTTAGTAGTCTAAAAAGGTTCTCGAAAAATATTCGAAAAATTTATTTTTAAACTAGAGGATCCAACCAAAAAAAATCATAATTTTCAAAAATTTGTGTAATTATGCCTTTATATGTGGGTAATTGAGAGCGAAGCGAGCACTTACTATTTAAATTTCTTGCAATTTGTCTGTCTGTCTGTTTGTCCGTCTGTTTGTTTATTTGTGGGATAACTCAAAAATTATTGGATAAAATTTAACCAAAAACAAAGTTGTCATGATTAGGACCCTATCCCTATATATTGGGTTCTTAATTTTGACTAAAATTTCATAATTTCTTACCCCTTAGGGTACTATGAACCCTTTATGTGCCTTTATGTTTATCAAATTTTAAAAAAAAGCGAAAATTAACTGTTATGAAGAGTTAATTAAATCCTAGTCTATATCTGAAATTAACATAGGAAGTTTCAAAATCTGCAAAAGATCATAACATTTTGCTAAATTCTCTTTAAAATATCAGATTGAGATTACATAAATGGCTAATAATTATACTAATTAACTTATTACTTGAATATATCAGTAAATGCATGTCATAAAAAACCTAAATTTTGTTTCAAAATATTTGCCCCAAAGAAATCTGGAAAAAGTTACCGGAAACTCAATCGAGATTTATTATGCATTTACAAGTTTGTAATTTTTAATTTTTAATTGCCAATTATCTCAAGGAAAGTTTGCATTTGAATTGTATAGGAATATAATGCAAATTTTTTTAAATTCACAAGTATTCTAAATTCTACTTTTGTAAAGTTGATACTACAGTCAGTTTGTATTGTTATTTGACCATAGGATATTTAGACCAAAATGGTCGAATTCTATTGGACTATCCAATAGAACAAGAATTCTATTGGACTATCCAATAGAACCAGAATTCTATTGGACTATCC
>JAQIXA010004411.1:0-11425 GCA_034699045.1 Nanhermannia cf. coronata Gr-Ori-00579 | reverse complement strand
AAAAATCTCAAAAGTTGAGAATTTTGACAAAATTTTGGATTTTGGTTTAGGTAGGATTTTGGTTTGGTAGGATTTTGTTTTGGGAGGTAGGATTTTGGTATGTTAGGATTTTGGCAGATAGGATTTTGTCCGCGACCCCTTAATATCTACTTTGTAATTAAATTCTTAAATATTAGGTGGTGTGTTAATAATATATTATATAGTACCAAATATTAAATAGAATATTTCCGATTTTGATTCTTTACTCTCATTTTCTTCATGACTAGCCAAATTTGGAAATAATGACACACACACAGATGAAGCTAGCAATATCTGTGGCCATGAATCCTAGAAATAAGATAATAGGTTGTTTAATACATTTTATTTTTAACATAATAATATAAGGTAATAAATAAAAATAACCTTATAATAGGGCTGGACAACTTCTCTCGTCTCATTTGAGAAAAAAGAGCCACCTTCTCTGGGTAATTGTGTTGTGTATTCTGTAGGAAGTTCAATAAGTGCTCGATCTCTCAATAAAGATATCCAGAGGGGAGAGAGGATAGACAAGTGTGGCTTTATCAACTCCAAAAGATCATTTTTACTTTTAAGTCCATCCCTATAAATACATATTAGGAAATGAGAATATGATTGCAAAATATCTATTAAAATTTTATCTATAAAAATGCTTTCACTTACTTGAATATATTTTCAAGTGATTCTCCACTTTCGAGCCCATTTTCAACCGCTTTGTTAAACACAACAGCCCAGGCTTTAAGTATCGATAATTTCTCTAAAGTGTTTGCACTCTCATTATACTCAGGTAGGGTTGGCTTGGTTCGAATATTTTCTAAGGCTGAGACCATCAAGATATTCACACGACGTAAATCTTCACCATTTTTGCTGTTTCCACAAATCCATGAAGCACAGACTCGACAAGCCGTCGCCTTCACATTCGGGTCAGTCTCGATTGAAAATGCAGGTCGAAGGGCAGAACTCACTTGAGCTTGGAACTGCTCGAGGATTGAGATCGAAGGAAAATCGGGATCTTTGAGGTGGGAAAATTTTTCTATAATCGTCTCCAAATTGAGCAATCCTTCGAGTCGAAGAGGGTCGGAATTACTCGTTGCTCCCATAAATGACATTCGAATTAAATCTGATAAGTGAATTAAAAGGTTCGCACCAGTCTGATTCCTATAAAATTTTTTTTTAAATTAATTTATAAAGTACTTTCATTCACTAATACTAAGCTTTAATCAACTCACTATGAGTTGATTATAAATTGTGCGAGCAAAACGTTGAAAACTTCTCAAGTCACCCCATTTTCCAAGGTGTCAAAGGTCAATTTTCTGGTTAACAGGATAGGATGTTAAATTCGGAATCTCCGTCATCGATTACCCCTATAGCCACTTAAACCTTATTTTTAATTTTTCCCACTTGATTAACATGGGGAACCCATAAAGTCCCCATGATCCCAAGGGGGGGGGGGGCAATTGGAAATTTTTGTCGAGCATGCACAACTAGACCCTATAAGGGTCCTTCATGCTAAATTTGGTCAAGATCGGTCCAGTTTTCGAGTTATGCCGTGCACAAACATACAGACAGACAGACGGACAAAGTGCAAGCAAAGTTGGATAGTAAGTGCTCGCTTCGCTCGCACAATTATGAAAAGTTATTTTTTTTACATGATTAATGGAGAAGTAATAACAACTTTTCGAACACATTCAGCAGCAAATACCCGTGAACTCCATCTTGAATTATAGGTGATACTGTTAATATTTTGCTCATCGCTCCCAATTTTAAAATCCTCGACATCATCATCAAAATCTCCGAGTTCTTCTGGGCTTCCATTAGTTACACTTACATCTTTAACAAATTCATAAAAGCAAAATTCTATAATTTAAACTCGAATAATATTTTTAAGGTTTATTAATAATTTACCTGAAGTAAGAATAGTTTTACACAGAGAAATAATGCTGGTGAGATAAGACTCATCAAGTGTCACGGTCGATAATGCTGAAATAAGGGTATCTTTTATTCCTTTTCTGATAATTTCATCGGATTCTAAATCTAGCATGCGGAAAAGTGCTCCAATTAACCCAAAATCAATATTTTGAGAACCTAAATTAAAATTATTTAAAATAAAACCAATTAAGCTCATTATTAAAATTGTATAAAAGTTTCCTACCTTCTTCTTTTTGACAAATTAGAGCAACTTTTTGACAAACGACAAGTGCATCTCGTTGACATAATTGTCTAAAACAATCAATTGCTGATCTTCTTAAAGCAAGGTTTGTCGAATTTATTGATCGCTAAAAAAGATAAAATTTTGAGTCAATTAATTTGACAAATAGGCAAGACATAACTCAACTTACATATAAGACTGGAATAACAATTTCGAAATTTATCTTCTGGCTAAAAAGGTGCAATTTCTGAAAACAGTTTAATGCCGCTTCTCTGTAAAATGGAAAGTATTTTAGTCCAGTATTATGTCTAATTATTATATACTTTAAAGTTAAAAACTAAACTAAAAATTGTAAAAATAGAATGATTTTTTTTAGAAACTTACTGAACTAATGGATGCTCTTCAGTACATGATAAAATAGATGGACCAATTTCAAATAATACTTTCAAGTTAGGCTGCAAACTTTCAAGCTCAGGTCCAACTCCTAAAAATTAAGAAATATATAGATATTTATCGAAGAAATTCAAAAGTATTAAAACTAAAATAACTAGGCTTTAATCAACTTACTAGAAGTTGATTATTAATTGTGCGAGCAAAGCAATGAAAACAGCACAAGTTACCCCATTTTTCGAGGTTAAAGGTCAATTTTCTGGTTAAATGGATGTCAAATTCGGAATCTCCGTCATCGATTACCCCTTAAGCCACTTAAACTTCATTTTTGATTTTTCCCATTTGATATTTGATTAACATGGGGAACCCTTAAAGGGTCCCCTGACCCCAAGGTGTGGGGCAATTTGAAATTTTTGTCGAGTATGCACAACTAGACCCTATAAGGGTCCTTCATGCCAAATTTGGTTAAAATCGATGAAGTAGTTTTCGAGTCACTTGATGCCGCGAACACAGACAGACAGACAAACGGACGGACAAAGTGTAAGCAAAGTTGAATAGTAAGTGCTCGCTTCGCTCGCACAAAAAGTAATTGAATGAGATAAAGTTTAACATTATAGATATACCAGTTATTAAGGCAGAAATCATTCTTCCAGCCACTTGTCTCAAATCAACCGAAGTGAATGGAACTGTGAGGATCAACTTCATGACAAGGAAAAGAGAAGGTTCGACATAAGATCGAAATAGAGGACCACCTGTATCTGCAACCAATGCAAGAGAGTGAAGGGCCCACATTTGAATATCCGGTGATGAAATATCTTGAGCCAAGTTTAGTAAAATAGAGACAGAGCCATGTTGATGTCGACTCCCATCCATTCCACCTAAATACTTATGTAAACAGCCCAATGCCAAAGAATGACCAGTACGATTTGCAACATCTCGAGAGATTTTGAGCTTGTCCACACAATATTGAGCCATTTCTCCAGTAAATTTCTAAATAAAATATAAATCCATTTAAAAAATCATAAAATCATAATTTTACATTTTAAAGAAATAAAACATACCGAATCAGCTATTGTTTGAGCAACTCGCCCAAGTACTTCAGCTCCCGCACAACGTATGATATTACTTGAATGGCTTAGTGCTCCAAGAACAAAATTTTTGCAAAAATCTTCACAACAACTGGTGTAATCTTTTTTACACTTGATCGTCTCAGTTGTGGAAATATTACTTAAAGATGACAACTTTCTAATCGACTTCATTGCACATAGAAATGCACAAAATATATTGATCAACGCTGCCTCTTTCCTAGTGTACTTGTTCACCTTTTAAAAAAATTAAAAATTAACCAAATTGCAAGATAATGTTAAAGAGAAATAGGCCTTTAATCTATAAAGTCAAGTCTAAAGTCTAAAAATTGCCAAAAAAAAAATGGTCAAAATTTTTGCTTTTTTGCCTAAATAGACGGAAATTTAGCTAATTTTTGTAGGATTCTCTATTTTACTGTGTTTTAAAAAAATCTAAAGGAATTGTTTCATTGCATTATCAATGATAATGATAATGCATAGTTAATAAAGATAAAAATAAATAAAGATGATAATATTATTTACCTTGAGACATTCGGAGAAATGTTCGTTTAATTGATTTCGATGCTTTACAGATATGTGTGGGTATAAAATTCCAAAAAGTTCGATTGACAAATCAATTATAGCAACTCCTAAAGGTAATGGGATTGGCAATATTGTCCCCTAGTAAAAACAATTTTAATTTTATAATACCTAAACATTTTAATATCAGTATTATACTACTACTTAAAATTAAAAAAAAATTACTTCTGGAAGACTTCTGTACAAAGTACAAGGATCATGTTCAAGAGATCCTGAACCAGCTGCTCCAGTTGGTTGTAGCTAAATAAAAATAAAAAAACTTAATTTCATGACATAACTGATATTATATCAATCAATCAAATTAAACAAAAATATGTAGTGTGAGAAATAGTAAGTATAAAAGTTGAATTTTAAGTAAAATTGCAGTTTGCGCTCAACCTGGTAATCCTTATTGTTGAAAAATGCAAGCAAGTGATAAAAAAAAGCATAAAATATTAAAATACCTTTGAGTATTTTAGGTAGTTGTAAGTAATGTTATATTAGTTTAGAAGTAGATAATAGATAGAAAAGAAAATATTGATAAAGGCTTTCAAATTGAAATTACCTGATCTTCGATTGAAATATGATCCGAGACAAGGGAATTAAAAATAGAATTGGATTGGCAAATCCTATTAAAAAGAGATGTAGTCGTATTTGCTGGATTATCATTAAGAGTCAATTCCCAAACAACGAATCTTAAAATATGAGTATATGAACCTATTTTGAAAAAAAAAATAGAAAATAGAAAGCTGAATAGATTTAATATACTTGGTCAAATAAAAAGTTAGGTATCTAAATAATATTTTATACATACGTTCAAAAGTAATTGGTTTAATTAGAGCCAGTGTTTCATATAGACGAAATCTGAGGATAGCAGCTGAAGCCTTAAGTTGTTGTCCATACATTTTGAGTGTCGAGTTCAAGTTGGTCATCATGGCCAAGCAGGATTCAATAGGGACCAAAAGTCGTGTAATAATTTCATCGTTTATCAAACTATGACAGTGGAGAAGAAAACTGTGAATTGACGAGAGTGCTCCAGCTCGACCTTCCAAAGTCACATTCCAGGTAAAGGCATCTCCTGCAGAAACTTGCCAAAATTAATTCATTTATTCATTTGGGATTCACTAATATTAATATTTATTATCATAAAAATACTAGGTAATATATATTGACACTTAAGGTGGCTGTAAGTATTCTATTAATAAAGTGTATGCTAATACCTCTTGATTTCTCCGACTCGAGCTCTTTAACCGATTTAGGAAATGAATTTCTCCAGAGTAGTAGCATTCTTGGTAGTAGGGACTTTACAACAGAATTTCCCAGGGTCATTATAGAGCCTATAAGTAACCATCCAGCAGCTGATCTTGAAAGTGAAAGTCGACTGTTTTGATGAGCACTTCGGAGCAAATCCTCAGCAATATTGAACAGAATCTATTAAGAATTTTCTATAAGAGAATTCCAAAATTATAATGTTGGTTTTTGTTTGTACCTTTCCAGTAGGATGTGGAATTCCTAATGGCATATATCTTACACCACCAATGATTGCAGCTAGTGCTGAGGAATAACCACCTGCAGGATAGTTTAATTAATAATTATCAAAAATTGATACAAAATAAAAATTAAAAAAAATGTTATTTAAACTAACTTAGTGCCTCAGGAGAAGATTTGAGCTTTTCAAACCCTTGAAGGCATCGTTCGATACACTTGTATGTTTGAGATGGTAGAGCCACACACTATAGAAAAAAATATTTTTAATAAAGAAGTCTTTATATTTATTTATATAAAAATACATACCAAGGATCTTAGAGCCCAAGCAGCAGCAAGTCTTGTTGAATGACAGGGATGTATTAGGACTGAAAATATTCCATTTAGCATTCCAAAACTAGAATCCGTAACAATATCTTGAATTGAAGTTCCCAGGCATAAAAACAGAGCTGACATTTCTTGTAAACTTCCCAGACAAAAAAAAAATAAGTAAAAAATTAATGAAAAATAATTATAGGATTTGAATTTTAAGGGATAAATACCTGCAAACTAACAAATGCTGATTAAAAATAGTCTCTTTATTGGATTCTTTTGCATTTTCTGGGTTAAAATCGAGTGAATTCATCTGTTTTACAACAATTGTAGAAAGTATTTTAAGAGCTGTAAACATTGCCTTCTCTCCTAAAAGTCTACCAAATGTTCTTCTAAATATAAAATTAACACATTTTCTAGAATATACTGCATCAACTAAAGGAAAAAAATATTTAATTAAAAATCATTCAAATTATAATAACTAAATACTAATAAATGTCAATATTAGGCAAAATACCGTGAGAAGTTGAAGCTTTCGGATTGCTGACTAATTCTAAAATATGGTTGGTAAAAACTTCCAAATGTTTTTCCAACCAGATTGGTCCCATTTTTTCAATAAATAAAATATAAGAATGTGTAACTCCAATTCTAACCTCCCTATTTACACCTGAACCACCTTTAATAATTTCTCCTTTTAAGAAACTTGTAGCACCACGAAGAAATCCAGTCATTAATATATTAAATGCATCCTCAAGTGAAGTTTTGACAGGCTTACTCGAATCTAAAAATCAAAAAATTAATAGAAAGAATTAAATAATTTATATTAGTTGATTTTGATTAGCCAACTTACTTGTTTGATTGGAAGTTTTTGTATTAATCGGTTGTTGTGTAAGTGAAATTAGATATCCTAGAAGATCTATACCCACACAAATAAATATATTATAGCAATAACCAAGAATAAAAAAAATAGTAGGGAAATACAACTTACTTGAAATGGCCATTCTAGTATCTAAAATATTTCAAAAAATTGTTAAAATCAGCCATTATTATTATAAATAACTAATTGGAAATATTTGGAATGTAAAATTAAATACCAAAATCAGCTCCATCCAAAGCTCTGAAACAAAGAGAAGTGAGATTCTCGAGTTCTGTTAAATATAAAAATGTGGCTGATCCCAACATTTCTTCAATGCATTGTGCTGCTGATTTTCTAACAATTAATACTCGGTCTGTGAGGCAAACTTTGGCTATTTTATACAAATCCTTATGTGAACTACTCGCCGCATTATCCATACCAATACATATCTAATAAAAAAAAATAGAAAATTTCAATATATGGTCCAATTTCTAATTATTTTATGTAAGTTAATATAATATAATTACATTACCTTTTGAAATATAATCATAGTTTCAACACGAGCTAGTGATTCCATATTTCTAAATGATTTAGAAAGAATTTGTATGGTTTCTTCGTAAGATCGGCCCATCATCCTCCCCAATTTCTCATACATTTCTCCCAAACAAGATAATGCAGCTCTTTAAAGGATGGAATCAATTAAAAAAAATCAAATTTTTAAAATATTATCAATAAGAATTTATAATAAGAGGATAAAAATGATTTAAAAATTACAGTTTAATGGCCATTGACGATGGAGCATCGTCTTTGAGCTTGAGGAGATCATTGAGTGAGTTGACAGTGTCAAAGAGGCTGATTGTGTCTCCAATTAGGAAAAGTGAGGTCATGCATTTTGCAATTAAGCATCGTGCTGGTGGACCCAAAGGTCCATTTTGAATAGTTTGAAGTAATTGTTCAATTAGGAGCCCTTGGTTTGCCTTTACATCAGCCTAATATTAAAAATAACAATAAAAAATTTGTAAATTGGATTACATTTACAATTAATCAAAATAACCTACAGAAATTAAAATAAACAAAGTAACTTACTTTAGAAATACTGGCTAGAGATTTCTCTAGATATCTCAGCCACCTAAAAAAGTAAGAAAAATATAATTTTAATAAACAATAAACAAACACCAATATTTAATGTTAAATTAAAGATTATTTTAAATGATAAATAATAATAATAATAATAGAGGATGGATAAGTATAGTACTTACTCAAGAAGAAAAAGTGGTTTATTTTGCTCTGACACTTTGGCCCATATTTGGTCATTGAGGACAAGGATCCTCATCTCACACAAGTCCATGATGATCCAACCGAACCGAGGAGAAGGAAGGGCTCAAAATTCAATCGAATATATGCTGAAATTAAAAAATATGTCATAATTATAATTACAGAATATTTGCCAATTCACACCATGTCATGTTCGATTATATTACCAAATATATAATATTAAATTTAACTTAGATTTATACTATAATACACTCTTATAAAGTTACATAATATTATATACCTAGGTTGGTTGATAAAGGTCAAAGGTCAAACCTAATTGAAATTTTTACTAATAATCCGGAAATACAGTGCTGGCATTCATTCGATTCGGGGGAATTGAATTCGGATTTCGGAGAATTCGGATCGAAAATCCATAAAAATAATAGTAAAAGGAGGGTAATAAATCTTTACCTTATAAACACCTGATGGGGGCTCTGGACCGGAAATAGACCTCTGACCTCTGACCTCTAGTAATTGATAATATATATTAAACACACACCCTATGGGCAAAAATCACAAAATTAATAATTTCAATTTCTAAAAAACTTTTTTAAAAAATCTGTCAGAAAATTTTGTTTTATGCAACTTTTTAAACTCATTTTAGTGCTCTACCTTATATTATATACCTAGTAGTCCTTTGGTTTTTGTTTTTTAGGTATTTTTTTTTATTAAATAGGTAATTAGATTAAAATTTAATTGACCCTTGACTTTGACCCCCTTATCATTTACATAATATTGTACTACTACTACTGCTACTATATGGTTAGATACTTGACATTTTAACCAAAAATTGACACTAGAAAAGGCCTCCTGCTGCATGAGATCGTTAAAGAAAGGTAAATAAAGGATAATTTTTCATAAAATCATAAAAAAATTTCAGAGGAAATTGAATTATATAAATAAAACTTAACTTTCTCTTTTTTTGATTTTTAATTGGGTTAGGTTAGCTAACCAAGCTAACCTAACCTATAGTATATTTTTCAGCTCTGAAAATCCTATATTTTCATATCTATGAATAAAATGGTATTTTCAGAACTGAATTTAATAAAATATGTTTTCTAGGGTATTATAACCTATTAGTTTTGAGCATAGTAATAGAATAAGTACCCTACTACATTAATAAACTAATCCTAAGTAAAATAAGTCATTTATTAATTTGTCTACTTTTTATTTTATAGAGAGAGAAAAATAAATAAATAAATACGGGGTTCTTAATTTAATCTTATAATACTGAAGTGACAAATGTGGATTTTTGGATATGGTTCTCTAGTATGGAAAGTAAGTGACACAACCACAACTTAAATACCAATGTATAATTTTGTAGAAAAATAAAATATTAATTTACTAAAAATTAACTCATTTAATTTCTATTCTTCTAGACTGAATTCCCATACACGAAAAAAGTAAATTTTGGACAAAAAATCTTTAAAATTAGAATATTGAAAGTATTCTCAATAAATTGCCGATAATTTAAAAATGCTCTTTCATTTCCATTTCTATATAATATTATAGGTCATCGGTTTCATCAAGGGATATGAAAGAAAATTCTGGCAAGTAATGAAGCTCAAATTAAAATTATAATTATTAAAAACCAACTACCAAAATGATTTGGATTTGGAGTTAAAATTAAATATAAATTATAATTAAATTAGGCTTCTATCGATCACAGAGGCGTTGTGGAGAAACCTGGCCGAGTAGTCACAATAATCCCTTCAGATGATCCAGAGGTATTTGAACTAATAATTATAATTATAATAAGTATAAATATAAAAGGTTTAAAAGTAGGCTTACTTATATGTATAGATATCATTTTTAAACTTTTTAAATCATTTTTTAAACCGAAGGCCAAAGTATGGGGAGTAGCTTATGAACTTTTTGACTTAGAAAGTATTTCAAAACTTAATGAAAGAGAAAAAAGATATTTACAAATGGAGGTCAACTTTTACCCAAATAATTCCATGTCATCAACATCAACCCCTTTTCTTGTCAACTTGTATTTTGGACCAGAAAATAATCCACTTTTTTTGGGATACTTATCAGAGAAGGAAATTGCTCTTCAAATTTATTCTGCCTCGGGACCCAGTGGAACAAATGCTGATTATTTACAGAAATTATGTCATTTTATGAGAGTAGAACTCCCCCATGTTGATGACACTCATCTTTTTTCCATTGAAAATGAACTACTCTTACTTTTAAAAATACCTAAATGACTACATTATTTATTTAGTATTAAGCCCAAATTTCTTTTGGACAGTTAATTTGACCTTAAAAAAGGTCAAAAAGTAGAAAAAACTGAAAAAATACAAAAAGTAAAAATTATTGGGACTCCGGGTTCGAACTCCAGTGAGCCCATCGCGTTAACCGCCATGCATACCAAGTGCCACTTCAAAAAAACTTCTTTTTTGAGCTGCAAAATTTTTTACTGGTTAAAAAAAACGTTCCTGAAAAAAAGAGTCGATTTTGTAAAGTAAAATTATCTTTATTTATCTTTGATATTCAAGGCGAAAGTCTTTGGTGCTGCGTATAAAATTCAAGACTCAGATCAAGAGAATGTGATAAACCAATTGGATTTAAGAGAAATTATGGGATATGAGAAGAAAAGTGTACAATTTAATCCAATTCATCATCATAAGTTAAATATTACAAGAAATAATTCAGACAAAAAAGAGACTGAAGAAAATGCTTCGTTTTTCCAAGTGACTATTTATTATGGTTCTCCAGAATCTGAACATTTTGCTGGTAAAATCTCCGAGTCAGTTGAGGAAATTGCTCAAATCATCCACGAGTCTTGTGGTCCAAGTGGTCCAAATTCTGAATATTTTCATAACCTCTACGAGTCTATGAAACAAATTTCTGATGAGGCTTTGGATCAACATTTACGACTAATTAAAGACGCTCTCGACAAGCTAGAAAAACAAGAATCCTAATTCGAAACTTTATAAAATTTTAATATATGTAAAACAAGGTTCAAAGTGTTCAATTATTTCTAAATTACCTATCTTTAAAAAAATCCATTCTCATTAATTATCTTGTCACTATAATAATCCTATTCTAATGTAAAATATTAAATATGTATATCGGCCAATGAAATGTATTTTTTTATCATTTAACATTACGTTTAAAGTTAAAAATAAAACGTGTCTATTACTCGTATATATTCTAGTTAGGGTACTTATGTATTCTAATAAATCTAAAAAAAAATAATTAGGGTACATAATATACAGGGTTATCCATATATCTATGGCGAAAAATATTTAAAAA